>WIUT01004170.1:0-17788 GCA_010645135.1 Tetragonula clypearis | reverse complement strand
TGTGTGTGTGTGTGTGTGTGTGTGTGTGTGTGTGTGTACGTACACGTTTTCTCCATACGTTTCTTCCCAGACACGACTTGATACTTGGTTTCAATGAAGAGAAGAGGAACGCTCTGGTAAAGACGCAAAATCGTGCGAGGGCGTGACTGGGAACACTTGGACGTTCCACATCTAGAATTCGCTTCGTGCCCTAGTGGCCGTAGAGAACATACGGTACTCGTCGTTTTCTCAGCGGCAGATCCCGCTTCGAGTAGAGACATCCCTGCAGCATATCGAGCAAACCTCGGAGTCGAGGCAATGGTAATGACACCTGATACTCGAGCGTCCCGACGAACGCGTGACCCGGAAACCGACCCGAGGCTATTTTTCGAATCTTCGTCCAAGAGAGGCGAACGCGACGTTCCGCCGCGATCTAGATGCCTCGCTCCTCCTCGTCTCGTTTTATTCTTTCCCTCTCTTTTTCTTTCTCGTTCGTCTCTCCTCGACCGTTCGCGCTCTGCCTGGTTCGACTACCACTCGAACTGCCGTGGTAGTCGAACTTCGCACAACCGAGATGGCGAGACGAGAGACGTTCTTCTTCTTCTTCGTAGCGCAAGAGAGTCAGTCGGTGTAATAGCATACACAGAGAGGAACGGGCTAGATTAGAGGGACGATGGTCTCAGCTCTACGGCCGATCGTCCTGGACCTACGGACTTTACGGACTCTACGGTCTCTACGGTCTCTCGAGGTCAACCCGCTTTGGGGCATCGTGCTAACCGCACCGGTGGATCCTTCTACCCGGAAACGGGTTTCCATCGGCCTCTCGCGCGCTCCATCCTAGGGTACGCCGGCGTTACCTTCTTCGGTCGCCTCTTCGTTTTCCGGTTACGATCACTCATAAGGGTTTTATGGTTTCTTTGCTCCAAGGCGGAATAATGCATTCTCCTCGTATCGACGAGCCGGAGTTATGAGCTGGAAGCGCATCAAGCAGAGGACATATTGAATTTTGGATATTTCCGCGTTGTTCAGAAGCGTGCAGAAGCGTCTCTGCTCGAAACGAACGAAGATACCTAAAGCGAAGATTGAAAGTATATTCGTAAGTATGTCAATATCATTGAAGAAAGAGTCGAGACTGTTGGCATTGACACAGGCGATCCAACGCTCTGTGTTAGAAACGTAGGAATCGATGGGCAACGAATCGAATTAAGCAATATCCCTAGATCGATCGGCCACGTACCACTCGGCTTCCAACCCGAGGTTGTTACGAAGATGAACCTTGTACGAGCGGGTAGCCGCACCTCCGTGCCAGATGATTATCCGTTCTCGGAGGATCGTCAGACTACAGAGGCACACGACTTCCTTCCTCAATTCTCGTGGCAATCAGACCGCGATTTCTACCCTCCCATAGACACAACGGGCAATTAGTTCGTCGAGCGTGTATCGGAGTGTATCGACCGATCGGCACGGCGGCTGGCGTCCTGCTGCCGTTCGTGATTTATGCCGCATTGTCTTCTGCCCCACAGCAGCGGTCGTATAGCTTCGACCGTTCAAATCCATCCGTCGTTTATATATCCCTTCCTCTTTCCTCGTTGCTTCTTCCACCTCTGTTCGAATCACTCGCTCTCGATATCGTGATTCGGTATCGTTGTTCCAATGCCTCGGATCGGCGAGCTGGCTCTACGCGTGACCGAGCTCTCCCTCTCTCTTTTCCTCTTTAGTCAGCTTCCTCGAGTCAAGTACTGTCTCCTCTTTCGTCGTTCGATGCCACGCCACGCCACGCCGACGCTGTTGCCGAGGAGAAGTGCTCGTCGCCGCGTAACCTCATTAGTCGCCTGATGTCTCTCTTAATTGCACGCCCTCCACCCCGTCGTTTATTTATTGGCGCTGATCGTGATCGCCCATGGGCCGTACCGCGTACCGTACCGTACCGTACCGTACCGTTCCGTTCCGCACTCCCTCCTGCTTTCCGACCCATTCCTCCTTATGATCCGTTTTTATTCAAGAGTTTGTTCGCGATCCTCCTCGAGCCACAAACAGGGTAAGACGTCCGTCGATCGGCACGTTTCAGAAAGCAACTCGGTAAAAAATCGCGACGCGGACACGTCTCTCGTGTTTCTCCCTTGTCACTGCACCACGTGGCCATATATTTTCCGACAACGAACGTCTCCCCTACATCCCCCGTGCCGTCCGTGTATCGATCTCTTCTCACGAGTGATCGATATGCGGAGATCCGAGGCCCACGGTCTCGTCGATCGTCACCGTCGTCGATGCCGTCGTTGTTACCCGATGATTTAAGTTCCTAACCCGAGACTCCTGCTGTCAGCCGCAACACAACGCCATTCCCACTTCTACGCGCGCACTGCGTCCTGTCTTCCCTCTTCCCCTTACTCTTCCCTCTTTCTGATCCACTTTTTTCCCGTTTCTTTTTGTTTTCTGTTTTTTCGCCCGTTACTTACTTCCGTGAAGCACGTGCGAGTGCTCTACCGCGCGTCATTATTTTTAATATCGCGAAAATATTATCCCAAGTACTGAAGATCCGGCGAGGATCCTTCTTCGTGGTCCCAATGATGATACTTCCACCCACGACGTTCCATCGCATTAACCAAAAATCCTGTTTCGATTTCACCGATCGAAAGCTGGCTTGAATTTACGCTATTGCGGTGGACGTGTGCACGTACGCATTCGAAGATAATATTGTTCAACAAATCAGACAGCACGCACGCGTAGAACGTGTTGAGGTGCGGCCACGCGGACACGCGTTCCTTGTTCGCATCGGCTCGGGTCGAAACAGAGGAGGGAAAAGATAGGGGAAAAAGGAACGAACGGAACGAGACGAAAGAAGAAAAAACGGGGAGGGGTTGAGGAGGAGAGAGGGAGGACGAGCGCGTACGTCTTATACGTAGGATCGCGAGAGGATCGAGAAGGTAAATCCAGAGGGCCAGCGGTGAGACCCGCTGAGTTATGGACACATTCGGGATTTCTTCAGGTTGTACCTGCTGGCATTGGTTAGAGGGAAAGGGCATAGTGCTTTATTGAATTGGGTTACATGATTTACGATACCGCCTTCCGATCTCGCTCGATCAGCACTCGCTGTCGAGGTTGACTCGTAACGCTTAACCCCTTTCGGGGTACTTGCTCTTTGCGTCGACTTTTTTCTGTCGGAAACGCGCTCTTGTTACGACTCGCAGGAAACAAATCACCAGCCTGGTATCGATAATCGATAATCGATAATCGAGTTCGGCGCATGGAGCTCGAGGGATCGGTAAAAGATACTTAGAGATATGCACGGATCGACAATTCGGGATTTTCACGAAACGCGAACGCGAAACGAGATTATTATTACGCGATGTACGTCTAGAGCATTTGTAAAATTTCTCGCTACGTATTGAAACGAGCAACGAGTTCCGTTCACAGTGATTTTTGTGAATTAAACATTTTTTTGACAAAGAACAGTAGCGGAACAAACATTTTTGAGCACTAGCCTGTACCTTCCTTCCTCCTCTAATAAATATACAATTGCATTAAAAGGCTTGCAATTGGACCGATCGCTCGGAAACGATTCGGTATTTCCTTTCGAAATTTCGAAACGAAAGAAAGTTATTCATTTCGTCATCGAGCCTGTAATCGCGCGCCACGTCCGCTCGTAATATTAAAAGTTTCGACCTTATCAGGACGCGACCGGTCGAAGACAAATTTCCGACAAGCGAGGATATTAAATAGATCTGCTCTCCTGCGAAACATGGAATGTACACGCGATATCAAGCGGCCGAATGAGAAATGAAAATTCTCTCGCGGCGTAGACTGATGTAATTTAACGATGCTCGCGAGACCTACCGATCGTCGAGAGGATTGTAGGTGCGCGCCGCGCGGAGAGATATTAGCGATAAGGTGTATCTGCTTCAACCTGTTGCGCGAACGATATTACCGCGGATTGATATAGTGCCGCGTCCCGGTGAATATGTTGCCTCGTAGTACTGTTCAGCGTTCAGCATAATGACGTTGCGCGGTAATGGCATGGTAATCACTGCAAGTATTAATACACCGACGCGACATTTGTTCCCGAGCTACGATCGTTTAACGATTCTCGGCCGCGGTGGTCAACATGGAAGAGAACGATGGTTATTAAGCGGATATTTCCGCGAATTATAAAGATATCCTCGTGAATTTCGCTCGTTTTTTTTCAACGTTTGACAGATATCGGCAAAAGTCTCGGAGCAATCTCTGCGCTCTAAAGGAAATGGAATCGTTTGATGGTAATTTACGGTCGTTGCGACAGATTATTTTCAGAGATGCCTGATGCACTTGAATTGAAGTTGAGCTGAATGAGGCACGTGGGCTGAAGTATATTCCGATATATATATAACGGGTATATAACGATAAAGTAGAGGTGAAATCTTTTCGCGACTGTGCAAAACGATTCCAGTTTCTTCGGGCTACAGGAAACAGAGCACGCGCAGCCACGATTGCCCGTATGTCAATAAAATCAGCGGGTGTGGCTCGGTTCATTGGCAGGCTCGTTCACAGTCGTTTGGATTTCGCGATGCGAGAGAGAGAGAGAGAGAGAGAGAGAGAGACTCGTAAAACTAGCAGCGAGAGGATTTTGCGCATCCCTTCTTTTTGCGCGTCAGTTTGTGGAAAAGTCGCATCGAACGCTGATTTGAATCGATCGACTGAATCAAGGAAATTCTCAATCGTGAGGAAATGACATCGCACTCTACACACCGTATTGCACAGAAATCTGTCCAATGTGCATACGTACGTATGTGGAACGGAGTTCAGTTATAATCCGAACGAATGAATTTAAAGCCGTCTTTAGGGAAGCTGTGTCCGGTAAGGAACCTTTGTAACGGAGGCGACGGAGTGTAACGGTGTATCGCAAAAGCCTTCGATCAAATATAATCGAGAGCAGCTCGGTCGGCACTGTCGCAAACGCTTGACGCGCAGATTGCATAAAGAATTGAGTAATCCGACAGGACCGGTGCGCAACGACGCGACGGATGCAAACGTTTTTGCAATTTCGAACGACCTCGCAATCACGGTACATCGCATTCGACCAGCTTGAATTTGTTCTCGGCGTTGGCGTGTGCGAAGGCCTGACCGATGGCTTAGAGCACGTGTACCGTAAAATCGTTTCACTGTATCAATCTTCTCGCTTCTTTCTTTCTTTCTTTCTCGCACGGGATTGTACCACGACGATGGGAAGGAGGTAAATGTCGACGAGCCATCGACATAATTCTTATCCTCGCTTTGCTCGATTGCACGTGTTAAGAGAAGGAGAGATGGAAAAGAAGAAAAGAAAAAAAGAGTAAATAAAATAGGGTACGCTTTCGCGAGGAAGAAATAATGCAGGTGATGCGAAATATAAGTTACTGGCCGACCAAATCGATATCCTGAATTATCATCGACGAGACTGTGCAAAAATGCGTCACTGTTGCACGTTATAGATGGCGAAGAAAAATGATGGTTTGTGCGCACCGAGAAAATTGGCGAGCTTACGACAGATACGTACACGCGTTCACAACAACGACTCTCGGAACTTTATCTCTCGATAATACCGGCAACAATTTCACGGATGAATCACGAGAATCATTGTTCCCTAAGATCCTTGAACGTGGACAGACAGGAACAATCGCGGGCATTAGCATCGTGGTAATTACTGTCTCGTAACAGCTTCACGTTCCACGTTCGGTAGTAATTTATATCCAAGTGATATACCGCGACGTGGGGTCCGGCTAATATGATCCCGGCTATATAGGCCAGCGTTACCCGTGGCGTCGCGTATAAAGTCCGTCCGCAAGAATTTCGTGATTCGTGAAAGAGGGCGAGGTGGAGAAGGGAGCGGTGCTGGGCGTTTAGAGTTGCTTAGAAGTTACGGCGACGTGTGCCGCGAGCGGAAGAACCGTAATACGATTTAACAGTGATTTAATAAGTGGACTCGTGCGATGCGCGCATGCCGGAGGAGAATGTCTCCAACACACACACACACACACACACACACACTCACACACGTCAGTGCTCTCCGTTCTACCTTCTTTTCGAAGGTATCGTTATCTCCACCTTTCTTCCAGCTTGCTTCTTCTCTCTTGCACGATCTTTCTCGGTAGATCTTTCTCGGCTGGACGCCGCCATAGTGGCGCCACGCACTCCCACCTACACTCGCGCGTGCGACTAAAGGAGGTTACACGTATGTGTACACGCACGGTGGTATAGCGCACTCAACGGCAGCGTTGGCCGAGCGTGCAAGTGCAACGCGTGTGCATCACGTACATCGACGATGATGTCAGAAGAATTTGCACCTGGCGGTACGCGTACGCTACATCGTCCCGGGGAGATGAGAAAAGAAGGAGAAGCGAATTCCTGACGTTGTTAGAAAGCATATATATACGCGTGTACACACACACACACACACACAAACACACACACACACATATATACACGTATACACGTGTATACGCGAGGATTCGCGGGCTACGATATACGCGGGT
Source organism: Tetragonula clypearis (assembly GCA_010645135.1). Lineage (NCBI taxonomy): Eukaryota > Metazoa > Arthropoda > Insecta > Hymenoptera > Apidae > Tetragonula > Tetragonula clypearis. The sequence goes on along the minus strand of WIUT01004170.1, from coordinate 11,324 downwards.
TACATGGGAAATCCTGCAGGCGATGGAAAGTCCTGGGCGAATGTACGACTACATCTTACTCCGTGTGTACGATACACACCGGCTGAATGCAAATAATTATCGTAGTTAGTTTACGGTTGCTCGCACGGTATCGTATGCTACCGCCGAGATAAGAACATGGAAGGGAAATATGCGCGTCTGATATGTGTGCGGTGTGTATACGAGAGAACGGATACGTTGCCTCGTATGGCGTAAATTATCGGCGACGCTGTATACACGATACGGTAATTTCTTGTCATTCCGTGGTAAATTCCCTAATAATTACGCAGAATATTGACCATACGGCCAAAAGGGAGGATAAATATGGTCGAAATACAGTGATTAATCAACGGGTTGAGAATGGTGGCGCAGGTAGACCGCCACGAATGCGATCGCGAGAGGAAGACAAGGCAGAGAGGAGGAGAGGGTTACGCGAACGAGATACAGGTTGATCGATTTGGTAGACAGGTTACCGGTTCCTCAGGGGCGGCATCGGCGGATCTTCAGAGGTTCCGGAGAGGCTACTGAATTACTGACAGCCAAATAACAGGCCGATCCCTGGCGTGATGTTCCACGCGTTGTCGGCGCCCTTTCTCTTCCACCCTTTCTCCTCCTGCTCTCCGGCGTGGCGTCTCGCAGCTCCAACGCTGCGCTGCTCGCTTGTCCCAATATGGGCCAACATATTATGCATATCGGCCATCGTACCTCTTATCTAAACGACGTAAGTACGGACGCTTCTCTTTGGAGAAGCCGCCTGCAAATGTTCCTCGTGTCCCGGTGCTTATCCAAGCCGCTGCCATTCGTCGGATCAACTTGATTAGCCGAGAATCCTTCGGACAGCTCCGTAAATGAAACGTACCCATCTCGAAAACTAGTCGGACAATCCCACGACTGCCGTTCTGCAACCGCTAGAGAGCAATTCAGAAAGCGTTTTAAACAAACGCGATAAGGCGAATTTCATTTCTCTCTCTTTCTCTCTCTGTCTGTCGTTTCTTATTCGTTTAGATTGTTGTTGCATCACGGTATTCGGAGAATGCCACGGCTCGCGAACCGTGCAAATGCGTGCATCGAACCTGTACGATTCCCGGTATCGATGTATAAGTGCACCGATGTAATTATAGATTGTGTCTCTCTCCGCGCGACCCCTGCGCCGGATCTTATCGAACAATCGTATAAATGATCGTTCGATCGTAATTATTGCGGCAATCGCGGTTCAACGAGTGCCTATCTCCAGTGAATATAACTTGGACCAGGTTTTTAGATCGTCGTAAAAGATCGATTTCTATACGTGTAGGAGAGCAGGAGGACGAATTCGGGTGCGGCTGTCTCTGCTAAAGAGGAAAGAACAAATGACAGCGATTATACGACACACATACTTATAATACCACGATACAAATCTTTACGATTAATTCGTTTCGCTCCTATGGGTACGCGTCTTGTGTGACTTGACTCCTTTCAAAAATAGTTTCGAGCGATCGTACGGACTAGGAGCGGCTACCGATCGTTCAATCAAATTTAACATTCACACACGAAGCTAATTTCTCGACGTGTCTCCGATTCTCTGGCGAGGTTGTTAAACCGTGGATCGTGCGTGGAGTCATTCGACGCTCGAACGGTGTTCACTTCACCTGCCGTCATACTGAACGGCAGTATACTCTGGTCGAAGCTTGTGTATCAAATATCCAGTGGACACATCCTCGTGCGAGGTATTTCGATACGTTTCATCGCCTTGTCATCGATGAAAGTTCGGCTGGTATAGCATATACGGACGACTTGGTTACTCGGGACGCGCGAATGCGTGTCCCCAGAAACTCCGGACGGACGACCCAGATGTGGCGAGCAAACATTAATTTGTTTCCCGTCGAATGCTATCGAGCCACGGCAGAATTTAACCGAGTATGGCAGCCTGTCGTGTCGCAGTTAGTCAACGGTGAAGTCAAGACCACCCCGGTTTGCTCGAGTTGCCCTATGTCGTCTTTCCTTTGCTTTCCTCCACGGTGCACCGACCTCCGCGTCTCTCCTCATCTCCCTCCCTCTTGCACGCGTTTCCTGCTTACACCCTTTGTATTCTGCATCTGCCTTTCTTACTCCTATGTGATTCATAGACTGGCCAGAAAGGTACTACGCGCGGGTGTAGATCCAGCTCGGTTTAGTACCCGGAGCGCTACGTATCTACCTGTTTCTCTTCGATCACGCTGACTTCGTTCGCCCTCAAATAATTCGCAAACGAAAAGAAATATCGACGTTTTCACCGTGTACGAACGTTTATTCGACGCTGTCGATCATTTTCATTCTCGTGTCCGCGTTCGCGAACTTCTCGACGTTCGTAGGCAAATAAATATCTGCTACGAGTAATAAATTCCGATGAATCAACAAAGATTTTTATGGTTATTCCATGTTAATTGATGATGCGTACTTTCTCTTTTAGAAACAGGACTGCCTGACAGAAAGAGAACTGGAAGGTTTGAAATTTGTCACGGCGCTCCCAACGCTCGAGGAGACATACTGGAACGCTGAATTGCACGATGTGACGCGAAAATCGGCTTGGTCATCTCGACAACATCAAGACAGAAATATCAAGGCTGCGAAAGTATGCACGTGCAACGTGTTAACCAGCCCAATGACAGTGTTCTACTCGCGCTTTCTCGCTGCGATTGCGCAAATCCAGGATTGACGCAGCAAAATAATAGGCGAGACTTGGCGGAAAATACACGCAGATCGTAGCTCGTCGAACTTTTTCTTTCTCTCTTTCAACTTTCAACGTTCGTAGCCAACCTCCACGACGCCGCGAAGTTCTAATCTTTTCACGTGTTAGACGTGTTTCTCGCAGAATTGACAGTCGGCATCCTTTAACGATCCTCTGTCCAAAAGCACGATCGCGCCGGTTGAAGTGGATTTAAGTAAGTTGACGAACAGTGAGTACGAGATAACGCAGAATGGACACACGGTTGCTTAAAACATTTGACAAGCAGCCGGGTGCAGACGGTGCTCAACGATTTCATAAAAAAGAGATAGTGGCTGAGGGTAGAGCTAATTAAGCGACATAATTTCTACATTCTCGTGATCGTTAAAGGCAACATCCACAGCGGAAGATACTTACGATAACGGACTGAAACATCACCCCTTGTTTGTCGATGACACTCGTATACCAAATGAAATCGTGACGCGATTCGATGTCCAGGACTACGACCTACGTCCGCGACCACGGCGCGTTTTCAATTTGCCTAAGCAATAGTTCCGATGAAAAACGCAATCACGCGCCAAGAAGCGCGGCAATTACAGGACTAGCATTCGCGAGCTTCGTTGCGACTAGTAATTCTTGTTTAACCAGTTTCTCTAAGGTCCAGCCTCGTCAAGAAAAACCGTTCGACGATGAGTTAACGTCCGGTCGCCGGACGTTATTAACTTTCATTCCGATCGGAAAGAGTCCCTTCCTCTATTTTTGAAGAATCGTAGAGTGAAAATGGTAGACCGTCGCGCCGTAAAGGATGTACTGTATAAGGACGTACGCTACGGTGGAGAATAAATAGGCGGAGCCGGTGTTGCCGGAGTGTTCGTATCTGTACAGGACAGGTCCGTAGCCAGAAGTTGATCCACGATTATGGCCGTGGCTGTCCTTGTTCTCTCGATCTGGCCCGATAACCGGGGCACTTGATGTAGGGATTCGTGGAGCAGTTTTCGGCCAGAATCGTTTTCGATGTCGAGCCAATCTGCCTGGAGCCGGAATGTGCCGCGCACTGCCGCCGGGACAACCCGCTGTGCCACCGATTTTTTGACTCTTAACCTCGTGATCCGTACGACAAACGACTCTCCGACGGACAGTAAATTCTCCAACAACAGGCAGAACAATTCGAATAAAATATCGCCGAGATTTGAATTATGCGCGTCGGGGGACGAAAGAATGGCTCGACGATAATTGTAGTACAAACTACAGGTTGCACAATCGATACGCGAGTAAGAGAGTATGACGATTAAAAATATACGATTCGACCGATATTTTCTATCGCGAAACGCCTACCCGCAGCATAGGACAAGCGCAGGTGTGTCCTTCCGTTTCTTTTTGCCCGCTTTCACCACTACGATCGAACGCTGGCTCGCGCTCCCATGTAGACCACACCGGTCCAGGAATGCATGGCACTTTCTTCGTCTCTTTATGGAAACGCGAGAAGTGTGCGAATCGGTTCCTCACGTTCCGTGGTTCTGTGGTGGTAGCGAAGAAACAAAGTTGCCGAGGAACGAGAGAAAGAAAGAGAGAGAAAGCGAATTCTCGTACAGTTCGCGAGTCAGACCGCACCTGCACGATTCCTATTCCCTACATGCAATATCACTGTCCGTGATTACGTTCCATTCGTGTAGGTGCGCGTGCATTGGGGAACCGTGCACACCTGATTGCATTCAGGCAAACTGTGCGCCGCGCCGTCCAACGAAACGCACGTAGAAAGCTCGCGTGCTTATCAGATGATAAACGTCCAATTCATCTCCATTTACTTTCAATTTAAAAACCATAAGCGTCTTAAACGGGTTCTCTAATGATTTCGACGCTGCCGCCTTTGCGCCTGGCGCAACGCAACTGTCCAACGTTGCGGCAAGGCAGGTTGTCGACTACCAGGGGCCCCCACGACCACCGACAACGTCTAATATTTCCGCTTCGAGACTATTTTCTCCCGTGAAAGTAGTTCTGCGCGTCGTGGACCTTGATTATGTTGACACACGTACGCACGTAAAGATAGTAGTAGTAAAGTGCTATAAAGAAATCAGGCGAGAGCGTCAGTATTTTGACAATGTTGACGTGAAACAATCGTCAAAAACTTGTTAGAGTTAAAAGCTGAGGAGAGTCAGTATCTTCGAGGCAATTGCGTGGCACTTTACAAAAAGAATTCCAAACTAAAAGAAAATACAGTCACTGCGTGAGTAACATAGCTGACGGTTAAGAGAAAAGAGAAAATAGCGGGGAGGGGAGAAAAAGGAAGACGCGTGTCCTTTGTCTATCCGGTTGATTCACGATGTGGTCATACTCTTGAAAACGTAAGAAGAGAAGCATCTTGAAAGGGACACCAGAGTCGCTGTCCGAGAGATTACTAACCGAAGGATCCTCTTAAGAACTGCCGGACGAACCAAGGGCTCGATGCAGTGGATATGTCTCGAGAATACGGACCGTGAACACGAGTCATGCTACGCTCGTAAAAAGGTGACCCGGTGACAACCGCTATGACGGAAAATTTACGACCCCGGGGTCATAGCCCAGGTCGAATCGTGAACACCGCGGGACAAGTTGTCGTTCACGTTAGCAAAAACGTCCTCTATTTGCTGCCTTCACCTCTGATGCTCGCGCGTCTATTTCCGAAAGGGAGACCGTGCTGGTGAACACATTCGTCAGGACGGTTCTCGTCTCTATCGTCCAATTTATTCCCCGGATACACAGACAGCAGTGCCGCGTCGAAACGGCGAACCAGTTAGACGATATCGCACGCGGTGAAACGGTGTTGTACTAGGATTTTTGAATTGCAAACGAAGAATTTCGGTCCCCTACTAACTGGCTAATGCGGTAGCTGTGTCCCTCGAAAGATTAAGACACGTTTAAGATGGATGATGTGACAAATCTTTGATTTATGGTTCCACCGTAATCGACTCGTGGAGTGATAATAATTCGTTAGAGCCCTCGTGTAGCCGTTCACATTGTCGTTCGAGTCCGATATGAACGTGGCCAAGCCTTCACCATTTACAGCAATCATACCAACATGAAAGCGTCATAGCTGCCGTGTTGTCTCGTATCTCATTAATATTTCAATTACTGCTTCCCATTTGCAATTCACTGGCTCTCGAGTATGAGTAATAACGAGCTGTAAGTTTGTCGTTATATCTATCTCGTTATCGACATTTCGGTCAACGATAGCTGGCGTTTCCATCCAATTTCCGATTTATCATAGTAGTATAACGATTATCGTCGACATTTTTGTTTTTACGACGTAGCAATGTGCCGTTATGAATTATGCAGGATTACGATGTTTGCGATATCGTTTCGAATATTCCATTACACGGATCGCGATATATGCCTGTGATTATAAATACACGATCGGTGACTTTTCATCGTGGTTGCGTCAAGGTAGCTGAGATTCCTTATTACTATTGAAAAAATTCAGACATTCGTCGTTTCGTATAAGTACTATGTAGTATACATATACGTGCACAATTCATTACGTAGCTGTGATCCGTACCGTTAACTTGGCGAACAACAAAGATCGTCCGAGCAACTGATATTAATTTCAATGGAAGAGTATTTTATGCTTGTTGCCCTTCGAGAATTATTCGACGCCGAGTCGTACGGTTTTCAGAAGAGTGGCGTCTTGAATTTAAGGATCTTCCACGCACGGAGGAAACCTTAAACTCACTTCGCCAACCTCCATGCGATATATTTTAAGGTTCGCGCCTTTTTTTTTTTTCATTCGCGGGACATCAGGAACTATACTCTGTGGCGTGGTGGCGCACACCGGGAGGATAAATCGTTCGTGAAGACTGCGAAGAAAATTCGAGAGCCCTCTGGGTCGATACGAAGGATGACTTTCTTCTCCCCTAAATTGGATGCGGGTCTCCGCGTTAATCGTTTCCCTGTACGCTTAATATTACCACGTACAGTTATAGCCGGACAGTTGATCATTTCAACATGTTGCCAGTTAGAAATACAACGAACAGTCTCTTAGTTTTTTAAATCCTGTTTTAAATAAAAATGTCCCACCTTTCGTCTAATTAATTGGCCATGGTAACAGACTATGGATACGTATAGAGAGCCGCGAGTCTTGCCAGAGGAATTACAAACATTTATCATCTATTAATTAAGCGATTAATCTAGCATCGCTAACGAGAGGCTAGCGTGCGATGGAATTTCTTTACTAGCGTGCGTCTAATGCCGCCGGGCAATTTCTAACCGTGCCGCACCGCGCCGATCCGAAGCAATCGAGATAATCGGATTCTAATTCGGTGGATAGATTACATCTCGGTTTCTCAATTACCCCTTCGATCTATTACATAGTACTTCACACCATAAATCGGTGATTTCGAAAGATCGGACGCTTTGTTGCATGCGAAATTATCACGCGATGACGAAGCGAACTTTTCCTTTCGAAATCGTCGACGTAAGGAGTGAACTAAAATAACAACGAAATAAAATAATTTTCGAACTTTTTTTCAAACGTGATCAACTTGACAATATACTTGAGAATATACTTTGCGAATAGAATGTCAATGATTTCAATGATTTTCGAGCGAAACAGCAATAAAATAGGATCGAGTCGTTCCACGAATTGCACCATCGGGAAAAATGTTCGATTTACGTTCGATTATTTTACAGGCAGTAACGCGTGCATTTACGATTGCTGTTTCGAGGATCTACAAAGCATTGTCTACCGATAACAGAACGTTTCACGTGGTCAGAAGGGCCGGCAATCGTTACACTTTATGTCTGTATATGTATTCAAATGGGACGCGTGGGTGGCAAAGAGAAAAGACGCAGGTAGATTCTCGATAATATACGACGCGTTGCACGCTTCGTGCAGGTTGATGGACGCCAAGTACTCGGATCAAAGCTTGGATATAAGAATACGTTTCGTTGGAGGATCGTTGCACCGAGTAACGTACCGAAAAGCACGTGTATCTGGGGAAATTTGTATTCGCGAAATTTTTTCACGAGCACCCCGCGTGGGTGCGTCACTCGTTCTGGTTTCACAAGACATCCGTTGCAATCGCGACGCGGTGAGGCGCCGCCCCCACGATTTTCTTCCGTCCACCACCGCAGGGAGGAGAGAAAGAACCCTATGAGAGTTCTATGAAGTAAACATTATAGCGCTGAATTTCGCGTAGGCTGCTGCATCGTGTCGCCCGCGAAGCGTGGCGCCACCGTGGCGGGACAATCCGCGTGAACACACCGATGCCACGCACTCGTTTTACAACTTGCACGCCACATTTCTACATGTTACACTTCCACGTAAAGCCCGTTTATCAAACCGTTACGCAATCCTGTCGCGAAATTGATCATACAAATGCTCCGTTACCAGCCATTATTCCATTCTTCGAAGCGTGGGTCGAGAGCAAGCCCGATTCAGTAATTCCCGGCGCAACGGGATTTTTCATCCCGGACTTCATCGATGAATAATGTCCTCCAATCAGATCGTACCGCGAGCCTCACAAAAGCCCGATTCACTCTGATAAAATTATCAGAAAGAAAGATGACGGCGATTTCGTCGATAATATGGACAACGAAGAGGTACCGTTGTGGCCGCATCGTACTCGGTGCAGATCAGGGTGAGGGTGGCGTGATCGTGATCGATGTAGATCATTCCCTCCTTCTATCCACGGCGATCCATACCCGCTAGTCTGGTATGTCTCCAGAGGTACGTATGCACGTGTATTTGTAAATGCACGTATACGTATATACCAACTTGTTTGAGGTGATCTGTTTCCGGGTCACGCTATGACAGGTTGACGCTAGAAGCTATCTATACGCTATTGTGTCTCCTATCCAATATCTCAGTTATCGGTTAGCATTGATTTGTGAATTATCGATAAATATCGAACTCAGAGAAAGAGGTATGGCTGTCTCGTGTTAATTCCCACAGATCGCAAGCAACCGTGCGAAAACATCCAACACTATCGATCGATAGATATTGGTCCCAATTACAATTCCATACGTATTTCAAACTGTTTCTAAAATCCGAAATAAAGTATTTGGAAAACGAAGTTTTTCATTGTGATTACATTAAATGTTGAACATTAAATGTTGATTCGACTCGCCATAAATCTCGCTATAGAATATGTATGAAAATGAAATTTGAAAGGAAGAAATTTTTTTCAAAATATATTTTAAAAAAGAAAAAATAAATATAAAATCGAAATATATCTCACAAAAAATTGAAAATGAAATTCAATATATATTGCTCAAGAAAGGCAGCCAAGAGTAAATAAATATGAAAGAATATATCACAATTATTTCAAACCGAATTTAGTATCTTTTTTACTACTATAACCCAACGCGAAATCACTCGCAACACTAATTCAAACCGATACTGATCATTCGCAATACTACTAAAAGAATTTGCCAAACGTGATGATGCGTCGAGCTGTACGTTGGCAAGGAAAAGAAAATATAAAAAGCAAAAAAAGGACGAACATAGTGACAAAGCAGTAACAAAAATGACTTCCTATTCTCTGGATAATCCAGAAGATAGGGAGCCATTAGTAGTTGCCCTCTTCTATGGCAATTTGCCGGGCCTCTTCGGCTTCTAGCCTCTTCTTTCTTCGAGCGCAATGCCCGCTGAAACTTATACCTAGCTCGAGTCTTTCCAATTTATAAATCATAATGATCATTGTCCGTTCGTATGTGCGTGCTCGAGCAATACCTACGTAAACGTTCGTTTCGGGACCTACTCGCGACTTACCCGCGACCGCGACCGCGATACTAAATTCGAAAAATCGAAGAGTAAAACCAGAAACAAGTGGCATGCTCCATTTTGTATCAATTTCACTGTCGATTTTTCAAATTAGATTTCCTGAAACAGGTTGGACACGCGAAAAGGGAACACGCGATCAGAGACTGTGCCAACCTGCCCGGCCCTACCTGCTTATCATCGAACACAGGCACGCCAGAAAGTATGCTACCTATCCTAACCAGTCGCCCTATATTTAAAAAAATGGCAAAACAAGCGCACCAACACACTCGCTCCACGGTTCTCACACGTACCACCCGGGCGCAGCCTAAACTAGAGAGGACGTCCCGGGACACCTCCGACACCCGAGCTCAACGCGCAACGTTCACGCTCTAATTTACGTACCGTTTTCCTGAAATCGACTGACAATCGCTCGCGATCATTGCGTGATCAAAACGTGATTGAAACATATTTATATTTATATTTACTGCTAATGTCAATAACTGAGAAAAAATATATGTAACTTCTGTAGAACCTATACGTGCGAGTTGACTTGGAACTATTATCACCATTATAACTGATATAATAGTATAATTATAACAACAGTCTAATTACAGTGTATTTACTAGGTATTCTGATAATAAATTCGCAATTCTAGTGTACATTAGTGCATAAATATTTTAAATACTACAAATTGTAACGAACGAGATACAATAAAAACGACGCAATTCCACATCCTAACCACACATACGCACACATGCGGAAAATACGTCGTGCACGATACGCTAACACATTGTCAGTCGCTGAGAAATTTTTTATGAAATTACAAACTATGATCATCGTGCCCAGTGTCTTTCACCCACCCAAGTAGCACCTGGGCACGTGAGTGAGATCCTGACAATGAACACGGAACGGGTTAAACCTGAAAATCCTAAACTAAAAAAATGATCAGTTTACGTAATTTGTATCTAACGGACTATTGCATTATTTTATTTCAAATTGTAATGACTCTGCTCTTTCAGAAATTATTGAAATTGCGAGATAACAAAGACAAAGAACAAGACTTAAATTTGTTAAAAAGGATATTACGATTACGATTTAAGCACGATTCCAAATTAAATATTGACAGAGACAATCTCAGACGACTTCTTCGTCAAAGCACATTTCTCGAAAATGCGAAAGCAATCGTCAAACTGGTTGCTTTGATTCAAAAGTCTATCTGTCGCGAAATATCTTCTTGCACGTAAAATTTCATACAATTTTTCTGCGGAAGAAATTCTAATCCGTTTATATTTCAAATTCTACTAAAGTTCGTAATTGTATTTAATTATATATGTGTAATACTGTTACAAGAGGGAAGATGAAATTGAAAATTACTGATTGTTAGTTATTAGAACGAAACGTATCGTCAATATGAATAAGTAATAACTGCATCTGCCGTAGCAACGAAGTCGGAGAGCATCCGTCTTCTCTACACTATGGACTGACTTTCGCTCAAACGAAATCATTTTAGTAATAATTATTTACAAGTATTTGTAATCTATCTGTTCATACCACGGATATTCATAGATAGACATATTTTATCTTTGCAAACAGTAATTTATATCGAAGATATAATTTGATTTTATTACAAGCAATTACTACACATTTAAAATCGCGATGTGCAAGAAGCTCTATCCTGATCTAATACATAAAAAAAAAAAATCTGTCGAAAAGATGTTACTACTCACGGGTAAAAAAGATACCCGCGGTCACTATGCTCGTCAAAAATTCTACGTATACAACCGATCACCCGTGCCGATTCGGACCATTCGTCCTACGACATGATTGAGCGACCGGAGGAACATAAATGCATGCGACTCACCGCTAGACGCGAAGAATATCGTCAGC
>WIUT01004169.1:0-17788 GCA_010645135.1 Tetragonula clypearis | reverse complement strand
GAGAGAGAGAGAGTGAAAAGTCGGTTTTCGCGGAAAATAGGATGCGCGGTTGCCAGGGGAGCTCTAATGGCGCACGAAAGGTCTAAGTTCAAGCGTTGCTTCGATTGCCGAGTGAATTCCTCCCGGACGACTCTCGAATTACGCTGCGACGGCGAGAGGAGAGTCGAAGAACGACCGAGGCGAAACGCGCGCGCGTTGAAAATTTCAATTTTCGCCGCGATTAACCTGGAAAGGTCGTGATTATTTATATAACGCGAACGACGATTCGGGCCGCCGCTGGAAGTCGAAGTTCGAACTTTGTGAAGTTTCTCGCCTTTCGGGTTTACCGAATTTCATATGGATTATGAACAATTCGTTCGAAACCAGGGCTTCTCATAGCCAAGTGGATCATAACGGAGTAACTAAATTTTGTAGGGCCGCCGGGAATTTACGAGCAAAAGCTGAAAAATCAAAACTGGAAACTGAGAATTAATTTTCGATTTTCACTTGGATCGTTTTCGAGTAAATTTCCCTTACGATTTATCATCGGCAAATGTTTTTAACTTCTTCGAGGCGACGAATATTCAATTTCAACTAACAACAAAGAAATTTAATTTTACTTTCGTTTTATTTCTCACTTGCGTTATGACAATTTATGGGATTTATTTTTCTGGGTTAGAAAATTTAGCAAAGATTGCACATTTATTTTTGCAACGGTTTCGCGAATGGAAGCAGCTTTTTTATATTGACGTAAATTAACTGTCCACACATGTGACGAAGGTCACGCGAAGAGGTTAATTCGTATTCCTAGTTCATATACTACTATACCCAGGATCGCGAAAATATTTGCTTCGCGTAAAGGGGAAAAGTTTGAGAACATTCAGTTTTAAAACGTATCTCAACCTTTCTGGGATGTAGGATTCATGTAGTGTTATTTCGCGACGAGGATGAGCGAAGCGTTAGATATTTTATTGCATTTTCGTGTGATAATATGGTTCGATCAAACGCACGAATTATTCATTTTGATAAAATTCACGGTCGTGTTCGTTAACACATTTAGTGTCGCTTGTACGTGGGAAGAGCCATAAGAATTCACGCACAGTGCATACTGAATAAAATAAAAATAAAAAGAAAAAAAAGAGAGAGAGAGAATTTGATACATAGAACGACGATGAAGTGATTTAATGAGGAAACAAAACGGGAAAATGTTTGTGCTGTGCGAAAGATTTACATAATTTAAATTACTCCGTGTTGAACGAATGGCGAGTGTAATAAATGAGCACGAAGTCAAAGTGGGGGAAGAAACGGACGTGGTGATTTATACATTTTTAAATTTCTGCCTCGGTCATGATTAGACTTTAGATTTTTATGCGAGTATAGCATATATTTCTATGAAAGATATTTTTGCAAGAAATAGGATCGCGATTGTACTTTGAGAGTTCCTGCAAAAAGGCATGGAAAATCCGTCAGTCTAAATTACGATTACGATCGCTGACGATGTTTCAAAATGTTTTGCATAAATTTCCTACAAGTTTGAAGAATATTTTCGCGAGCAACTGGACAATTCGACGATCGTTGACTCTGAACACATATCGCATCGTTAAGATAATTCATAAATTTTGATGAAAGAAGCTCGCCAGAGATCGGAAAATATTCGATATCACGTCGTTGATATTCGTCGCATCTGTAAAAACTTGGACACCTGAAGGCACGGCCTGTGTCCCAGACAGAGACACAGAGGCAGACACACGGTTTCTCTGCAAGCCTCATCGTAGTGTCCTCGCGTTTTCTAAAGTTCGCGGTGGGCTCTTGAGCAACGTGGGGAGGTCGTATCTGGTTTCATAGTTTTTAGGTGCTAAAACGTATGCAAACCCGAGGAATTTAATTGCAATCTTAAAGAAAGAGAAACGCAAACGTTTTACTGTCCACTCGTTCAGATAACTCGTTAGTAATTTATTGGCGATTGCTTGCTTTACGATATGTATACATGTGTATATATATATATATATATATATATATATATAATACGTACGCGTATGTACGTATACGTATGTGGTCACTGGCGTGATTAACACCCAATCGCTTAAGCCACGAAGGAAACGGCGGCTCGGCAAGCCCAACCCAGTAGTAGACGATTAATTTCTGGAGGAAATTATAAGTTTAAAATGGTCTCCACTGCGTCTCTCCGCCACTTGCAACAGGTACCGAAAATTATTGGCGGCCCGTTTCTTCGGTAATTGGATCGTTCGTCAACCATGGACAATAAGGAAATAAATAATTATTCGAATATAGCGGGAAAGTGTGTGCTTCAAGCAAGAGCCGATATCGTGTCTGTCGTTGGCAGATTGATCGCGAGCCGGGAACGGAAGATAGTCGAGCTAGAAGCACTTTGCATTTTTTCCCTCCTTAGCTAGAAACACTTCGCATTTATCCTTGGAAACGCAGCTATTTTTGTTAACAGCGAATAGAATACGCACGCGTGTGTGTGTGTGTGTTTGTGCGTATGAAAATTGGAGCCAACGATTTATCGTATAGATACTTCAATTTTTCGAAATTTTTATAAACTCTTGTAAACAGAATATATCGTGGAAGACGGATTTCAAAAGAAATCTCTAGAATTTCTTTGATCGTTCCAGCTTGATGCAGCAGAGCTGCGAAATTGATATTCGTATAATAGAAGTATATTGAATCTCCTCTCTACTAGAGTGATTTTTTTCTTAATTAGAGTACAGATTTAAATATGTGAATTCAACCAGCAAATCGTGTAAACGTTAGTCCTTAATAACATGCAACGTGTAATAAATTTCTATAAATTTCGTTCCAAGATCCGAGCGAAATTTGATCTCTGAATACTCAATTCCGGCGAAAGTTTCCATCTCTGTGAAAGAAACATTTGAAACTAAAAGTTCCTTAAATTGCTCGAAAAATTTGTAACAAACTGGGTATTTTCAAAAAAAAGAACACAGTCAAAAAGTACAAAAACATACTATAAACATACTATTAATTGATCTATAGGACAACAAAAAGTCATTTAATAAAAACAATTCTACATTGCCCGATGCAGACGTACGCGTTGAATAAACCTCTCGATGAAAGGTTAATCAAACTAATCTTGGGAACAAGTTGGTCCGTCGATGGTAATAAATTTAATGAATAACACGTTTTATATTAATTTTCTGAGATTTTATTGACATTAATTTCTTGAAATACGACCTCAAATGGAGCAAAATGAACGACCGTGACGTGACTGGATGTATCGGGAAAGAAAGCCACGGAAGAACGTGATCGCTAAATAAAATACTCGTCGAAGAAATTGGATCGATCACGATGGGTCGCTTTCCTATATTAGATTAGGTGCAACTCGACGATACCTCTGATTTGATGGACCGTAATATCGACGGCGATTATAGCTGTTCGGTTGATTTGCCGCACAGTAGTGATTAACGCTCCGATCGTTGTTTCGTGAATAGAAGCCGATCGATATCCAAGCCACCGATACCGATGATTATCCCGTATCGCGTTTTGAACCCGTCCATTAGTCGAACCGTATTACCAACTCATCGTTGACTCGTTGGAATTAACCAGACACTTTCATTAACCCGCTCTTTAAATCGAGCGAGATCGGCTCGAATATTACGTAATGAAAACGTGAAAAATCATTTTCTGCGCGTATCGCAGATTCTATCGCGTCGTCTTCGTCGTCAGCGTTTTATCATCCCCTCGACCTTTCCCGTGATTCGAGCGATCGATCACCGATGGTGATTCGTGATTTAGATCGATCGACTGAATTAGTCGAAATTTTTCGTCGCTTCGTGCGATTGTTGTTGTTCGAAGTGAGGTAATTGTAAGTCAAATTAGAACGTATAAATCAAGCTGTCTCGCGGACATTCTCGATCCAATTAATTTCGACTTCAGCCGGGTAATGAATACCTGAAATGGTGTATCGAAGGACGCAGTGATCTGTGAAATGTCTGCGAGATATTTGGTATCGACGTAAGTGTGAAAAATTGTGATCGTTCAACGTCGCCCGTGCGAGCGTAGTTGATTTCAATTTTTTCGACCAATTTGCATGTTGGCGCGACGAGAGAATTCGTAATTCTACTATCTTTTAATGTTAGATCGATCATGTAACATACATTATTATTATTAATATAAAATTCTAATTATAAATATAAAATTGGCCGTTTCTCGGGAATTATTTTGTGCCTGCGCAGACATTCCATTTCACGATGAAAAACGTTCGTTCAACGTGTAAATGTAGCTCTAATGCACGTTTCAGTTGCTTGAATTCCAACAGCTTGAATTATTCTTTTTAAGCAAACAAACTCGAGCAACACGAATGATTTTAACAAAAGATCGACGATCGCAAGCTGTTTGACTCGAGTCAGGTGGAATGATTCGAGCAAACATTAACAATCGTTTCAATGAGTATATTTCACATTGCTCGAATTCGAGGAATCGCTCGGTGTCAATTAGAAATTAACTAGAATTCGAGCAAACGTTAAACAGCGTTATAGTTGTGCCAAACGCACACGCTCAGTACCGAGTGGAATTCAAGTAACTCGAATAACTCAAGCAAACGTCGTCAAGAGAATGTTTTACTTGATTTAACTCGAACGTTTCGTTCTGTTACCAGTTCTGTTACCTGGCGCCAAAGGGGGACAAAAATCGAGGGAAGAAATCGTTCCTCTGCTGCGTGCGAATCGAGGATCGCGAACACTCCAGTGCAATGTTGAATGTTTTGAGAACGAACGATAATCACGCGAGTGCGTTCCGTTGCTTCAGTTCACGTTGTTGTTCAGGTCCGATCGTAATCGACGAGACGGGGCAAGTGAATCGGTCGTGAATCGGTAAATAAAAGTAAGAGGCCCGGAGGACGAAATAGAAGACTAGTGTCACAACGCGTGTGAAATGGATGGTACGCCAAAGAAAATCGAAGCAGTGTTAATATATGGATGCCCATGGGTGGAATTTGGCCGAGATGTGCCAGCGTTACCATCACGCTGTACCGGCAGCCCAAAATTCTTCGCCAGCTAGGGATCCCTCGGCTGCCATCGTGCAAGGCTTGTCAACGGCCACGCACATCGATCAGGCTAGCCCCTCTTACTCCCATTACACGTGAGTGATTTTTGGTTTTTTATTTTTTTTATTTTTTCAACTGTAGGTAATACACTCGGGTCGATCGTAAGCATTAAGCTACTTAAGTTTGATCAGTTTGTTAGTAAATTAGTATAGTATACTTAATGTACTATTGTACTATATACCATAATATACAAGCTACTATATACTATATAGTAATAAATATTATAGTAAAACAATTGTCGTTATAGTAGTATTTTCTAACCAAAAGTACACTATAGTAACTAGTTATTACTATATACTATAATATACTTAATATATACTATAATATATACTATAATACTTAATAGTGACTAGCTACTATATACTAGTTACTATATACTATATAGTAATAAATATTAGTAAAACAATTGTCGTTATAGTAGTATTTTCTAACCAAAAGTATACTATAGCAACTAGTTACTATATAGTACTAGTTACTATATATTCTACGTACTATTGGTTAGAAAATACTACTATAACGAAAACTGTTTTACTAATATTTATTACTATTTAGTACTATTATCACTACTGTTTATTATTACTATTACTTTGCTTATTATTACTATTTGCTATTATTTTACTTAACACTACTAATTTACAAGTGCTATGTTATGCTACTACTTTACTACAGTATATTACTTACTATTAATTTACTAAATTTACAATTTCGCAGATATCACTTTAATTATTAGATACTTTAAATAACGTATTAGTAACATATCAAATATTTCTAATTATTAAGATTATTTAATTGTCAGATACTTCAAAGCGTCTTACGCATGATGATGCAAATGAGAGTCAATAAAACAGAGAGTGACAAAGCAATTTTATAGAAAATAGGAACAAGGTGTTCAATTTATAGTAAAATATGAGTAGATGTACCAATTCTTATGATCGGACAGTGTAGTTAACAAGTAAGCTGCAACTTTTACGTATCTATGTATAAAATGTAAAGAATAAACAGAATGATACAGTCAGATATTTAGTGGTTGGGAAAACTCTTGTTAGGATGCACAGAAGTCTATGCATCACCACTATCGGCATTCGTGTTGCATTTAATCCTCTACAAAATCGCAATCGAATTTCGTGAAATCACCATCACGCGACATTAATACTAATTTTACTTCTTTCTCATTAATTTATACACTGTCCAGAAAGGAAGGAAGGCGATGAAAACAATGAAAGACAAAGCAGCAAATAAACATGTGAAACGAAATCAATCGGTCGACAGGGGGTAACGTTACTTTTCGCCCCTTTCTTTCGCTTTTTCGTCCGAAATTGCCAACGGCGCGTTATAGTTCGCGAGGGTTTATTCGCGAACCAAAAAAAAAAAAAAAAAAAAAAAAAGAGAGAAAAAAAAGAAAAATGGCTATGTTTCGGCGTTCGATTTTCGCACGTGCCTCTCCTGACCGTGTAGTCACGTTATCGCAGCCACGGGACCTTCTCTCAATTGTATTATATATATTAATAACGATACAGCGAATTAGGGATAAGTATACGATTCCGCGGTCAGGCCTCGGTAATCCTGTTATTAGCGCGGCGATTAGGGGAAGATGATCCCCAGGCAAATTGCAGGGGCGTATACCGCGGTGTTTGGTTAACGTAATCGGCAATCACTATCGTTGATCCTCGAGCTCTCTCGCGGAGGAGAGACAGAGAGGGGAAAACCGTGGGGAAAGATGGTCGACGAGAGAGAGGAGAGATGAAAGGATCGGTTTCGAGGGGGACAACAGGGGTCGATGCGTCGGTCGGTACGAACCCCCTCGGGACCCCATCGGCATTTCCCTTCTTCGTCGAGAATTTTCTCGTTTACGTGTCGTGGCAGCTCGAGAGCAGGCCCGAGCCGAGCCAGCTCTCTCGCAGATCTCGCTCTCGTGTCCTGCAGACATTCGTGCCGCGAGTCGATTAAATTGCAGTTTACGCTCGGATTCAATATTTCACTGTTATTACGTGGAATTGGCGTAACCAAACGGCAGAAGAGTCTCTTCTTTAAACAGTCCGAGATTATTAGGTTGACCACGGCCCAGAGAGAGAGAGAGAGAGGAGGGAATCTCGGTTCCGTTCCGGGCTGCGATACCACGGCCAATTTATCTTAGAACTTAGAATGTTGGTATTTCTGTATCCTCTGGTATTTTATCTGGTTTGATGTATCGGTCGGTGTTTTTTTGCTTTCTTCGTTGACATATCGATGCCTCGCCCGTCGGAGGTAGTTGTCAAAGTTAACTCATTCGCGAAGAATAACGTGCGAGACTCGTGGGTGTATTTTTTCGTAGCAATAATGTGCATTAACGCGCGCGAATTAATAGTCGGGATAACGCTGTGTTGTATCGCGATCGATTTTCGAATAATAATTATTCTGTATAATTACGAAATAGTTGAATCGTTTTAATTAATTACTGAGATAATTCGGTTCGTAATTAAGCAAACGTGAAAATCATTTCGAAAAGTGTAGCGACAGCGACGAACAGATTTTTTTTTTTTTTTCAAAGACAGAAAAAAATTAGAATATTTCGTTACAGTTGTTCTAGCGTTCATTTTCATCTATTAATATTTTTGGACAATCAAAAAACAAGCGTCACACGCGCACATGCGACGGCCGCCGTTAACTTAATCCGGAATTCCGATTTGTTTCAAAAGCGAGTTCTAAGTTCCAAGCTGTCGAAAAGAAGTTTATTTCAATCGTTGTTAAATGCAAACTGGCATCAGACACCATTCTTCGGTGATAAGGATAAATGTTACCTGTAGGTAATCCTTTTTCTTTTCTTTTTTTCTTTTATCAGTAGTTTGTTGAGGCAAACTGTTTGTTATTGGAGCAATTTCTCCGTTCCGTTCTGCGCGATATGACGACTAATTTATTACGAACTGAAACGTATTTCTATATTCTCTGACATTTTATCTGGATTTGATCTGTCCACAGGCTAGAGATTTTTTTCTGCTTTCTTCCTTTGGCAAATTGCTTCTTTCGAGTTTGATACTATCGTAGGATTTTACGATACAGTGTTGCAGATTCATGCAGAGATTGATTACGATTCTAAGCGCCCTCTCTTTTTTTTTTTTTTTTTTTTTTTTTTTGGTAAAAGCGTTCGATACTTTAATACCGCGGCTATCGATCGCGGTAAAATGTCATTCAGTTCGTTTATTTCGAGAGGAATAAACGTTTCAAGTTTATTCCCGAATGCCAGTTAATCTTTATCGCTGCGACCGGTAGCTACGCTGTCAAATGCGTTCAACCGACTGCAACTACATTCTCTACTTCGGCCAACAGTATCGAAGTCATAAAGATTAATATCACCGCCGTTTCTTTTTTGTCACTCAGGTTTATTGAAATTATTGGTTTTGATCATGTCCGGGGAATTTTCTGCGCGGCTTTTTTCCCCTGTTTTTGTAACACGGCGGTTAATTTATCGAGAGTAGAATATCGACGGATTTATACTAAGCAGTGTGCTACTTTTTATTTCCACTCTTCAGAAATTAAATCTTTTAACGATTTACACGTATCGTTACGCACAGTTACGTAAATCGAAGGCGTAACTGTTCCATTACAGAGAAAACTGATTTCAACTGATTTTTCTGCCGTAAAAAAGGATAAATATTTCTTGAATATTCTTGTCGTTTCGTCTGTTATGACGTTCATTGTGCTACTAGAGCTGCGGATATCTATATACTTACTGCGATATATGAAAATGTGAAAAAAAAAGAAAACGTACGGAGCGCGTGTAACATGCAAAAATATTCTGGCAATATAAATTTTCATAAACATTAGGAATTTATTAGCTGTGCGTCACTTCATAGGTCAAAGACACTGTGCTCCGTAACCTTATCGAGTATTATAAGATCATTAGATGCAAAATTATAACCGTCGAATCGACTAAATTCAGTTGGAAGACTCGAGAACTGCGAGCGTCGTGCGTGGAAACTCAAAAAAAGAAAAAAAACAAAAAAACAAAGCGTTTGGAAGTTTGTAGGAATTTTTTTTTACGAACGCGATACATAAAACGCGTGTTACATAAAACACTTTTGAAATTCATTAGCAGTGTGACGAGAGGCGGCTATCGTGACTCTATTGTTCGAAACAAATCTAAAAATATAGGAATTATTAATTTGATGCACGCGCGTATATTTAGCAAATGTTTACACACACACACACACACACACACACACACACACATGTTTAAATAGTCAGTTATCTATATTCAATGGGAGTATCTTCAACATTCATATAACTGCACTTAACTATTTATGCTCGTAATATTGAAACACTGCACATTTTTGCTATATCTTCTATATTTTCTAACTGGCCAGTGTAATGATCTTCAAATTTTGCTCATTCTTCTTGAAATTTCAAAATATTCGCTCAGATGAAGTGTTTGAAACGTTTGTAAAATATTTTTCAAGACAAGCAAAGAGAAAGTACGATGAATGTCAGTACATAATGTATATAAGGGCTCTGGCCAAAAATTTCAGTGTTTTTCGTGTTTCTTAGTAATTCAATTTATATACATCGACGATTAATAATTTCGATTAAATTATTATCATTAACAATCTATTATTATGCACAATTTTTGCACACTGTTGATTTATTTATTGATCACGATATAGTAGAATTCCTATCCGTGGCGAGCGAGTGTGAATTTTTATCTTATCAGTTACGAGCGATAAGTTAATTAAGCGAATGCACCATTTACGATCGTCGGATTCAGATCATCGAAAAATAAAAAAGAAAAGAAAAAAAAGAAACAAGAAACAAGAGGAGATTAATATTATTATCTGTAGTACGTAGACTTTTCACGCATTTGTGAAAAAAAAACCTGAAAGCGGAAAGAAGCACGCAGTGCAACTAATACGATTCTTTCTATAACATTTGATGTAAGTAAATTAATTTTCTAGATTCCATTTTCTTGATTATCTTCGCAAAGGTGTGTATATAAAAATGCATTAAACATCCGTGGTCTAAGTAACAGCGTATTTTAACGGTTAATAAAAATTACCATCAAGTTACGTTGAATTTCACCGGAAGCGCAAAAGACGCCGAGAACTGTGAGAAAAAAAAAGAATGGTCTTTCTGGAGACAACGACAAGTGCAACAAATACAATTTCTTGAATTTTCGCTCTCTTTTGGCAAAACGAACAGGCGCCAAATTTCGCGGTGAAAGAAAGTAGCAGTAGGTGAAACGAAAATA
Organism: Tetragonula clypearis; assembly: GCA_010645135.1. Taxonomy (NCBI): domain Eukaryota; kingdom Metazoa; phylum Arthropoda; class Insecta; order Hymenoptera; family Apidae; genus Tetragonula; species Tetragonula clypearis. The sequence continues at coordinate 7,508 of WIUT01004169.1, read as the reverse complement.
AAAATAAAACGGTTCGGGAGATCGAGTTCTTTTTTTTTTTTTCAACGGTGGCGGCGTTTCCTGGCGACGAAAATCATCTTCATTAAAATTGTTCCGGTCGGTTCCATCCGTTGCTCGCGCGGCCGTCGCATAGATCGCGAACCATGTCACGATATTCAGTCACATGTCCCGGCTCGTAGCCTAGATTCAGAAGTGTCAAGGAGCGACGCATGTATATTTTCATCGTGTCGTCTCTGTTGCACACTCGGGTCGTCTCTATCCGCCATCATCCACCGGTCGTTCTTCGAAGAAGAAATCTAGATTCATGCGCGATCGATCGATGAAAAAACGAATTGCCTCGATACACATGTATATACGTATGTATAGTTGAAACGTTTCCTTTTGACTCTACGTACTATTTGTACGTTTGCGTTTGCAATCGAGGGATGTATCTCGACATTTATTTACAATCGTGAGTTCTGTAGCGGAATTTTGTCGCTTTTTTTCGTCGCGTTTTAATAGTCACGCAACTTGGCGGTGTTGATTATTTGAGCTCTGTCGCGTTCTCTCGATCACTTTCAGCTCGTTTGTGTTTTCTTAAAATGCCTCGAGCATTTCCAACGAGATCTTCGAACGAAGAAATTTTTATTACTCATTGTTAGTAATTAATGGGAAGAATTTCACGCGAAGCATGACATCTCAGAAAAGAAAGAATGATATTTAAATTCTTGTACAAATTGTGAGACAGTAAGATCGAAATGTATGAATTAGAACATCGTAGACGAATCAATCAATATTCTTTCTTTTGCACGTTTGCTAGAACTTTCTTGACTAAATTCTATACAAAATACAGAGTTTGATTATTTTGCTTTTTCTTCTTTTCTTTTTTTGGTGCAAAAATTTGTTATATTACGAGAGTACGTTTGTTAGAATCTTCTTGACTAAATTCTATACAAAATACAGAGTTTGATTATTTTGCTTTTTCTTTTTTTTCTATTTTTTTTTTTTTTTTTTTTGGTGCAAAAATTTGTTATATTACGAGAATGTTATGCTGTAGTAACTCGAAGTGTTGATGATTTACATCTATCTTCTACGACGAGAGAATCTCGAAACGAGCAATTTCAAGTGGAATAGAAGAAAATTATATAATATTCTCAAGTTAATATAGTTGTATGCAAAGCTGTATTACTTAGAATTACAGTTCGAGTAAATTGAACGTTCCGACTAACTTTAACTTCCTTCCTTTGCTTAACTGCCTGGTTATTATCGCTTTTATCGTCACTTTTACATAACAAACATATTTTTCTCTTTTAATTGTTAGATCTCATTGTAACCGAATAATATATTTTGAAATATATTTGAAAATTAACTCCGATATGTTATACATATTTCTTATTCATCTTAAACGCGTCTGTTAAATTTCCTACATCTAACAAATTCAATTCGTCTCGTTTCCCCACAATGCACGACACTGTCCATTTTAGTTCGCTCAGACTGATATCGCACAAAATTGTCGTTAACATACAAGTTACAGATCTAGTCTTAAAAAGTTGCAAAAGACAATTTATCGCATTATTTATAGAGAAAAGTCGAGTCGCTTTGCTGCCGCGCTAGGCTTTCGAGAAGTGCAAGAAAAGATTTGCACGATTTAATCTATTAAATCTTCGCTATATTGTTCGAGTCTCAGCTTTCGAGTTGAAACGTCGAGGAAAAAAGAGAAAGAAAGAAAAAAATAATAAAAATAGAAATTTGCCTGGAAAATCTCACTCAGGGCGAAAACAAGCCCCCCCCCCCCTCCCTGGAGATGTAGATTGATCATAATTGATTCTAGAAACTGAAGAAGAAAAAGAAACAAACAGAGAATTGGTTGTAGAAACTTTAATAACCGCGGAGGAACATCTCGGCGAAAGAAAAACCCCGCGGAGAGTTTTTCATCGATCGTCGAAGAAGGTCGACAACCCGTCGTCGTCGAATCCAGCCGATTCGCAAACATCAATTATATCGACGAAACGTCAATAATTCCGTGAACGATAAACTACGCGACGAAGGTGCGCGTCGGTTTTTTTTTCTCGGTACGAGTGTCGCGTCGGGATTCACGAAGCTTCCATTCGAACAATACACGGGACATCCCCCCCCCCCACCGAATTTCGGGGGAAGAGGGCAACGAGAGAGCTTTCGATTTGATTCGATCGATCGATCGATCGATCGAAATGGCAAACGAACGCGAAATAATGATGAACGAGGAGAGAGCCGAAGCCGAGTGACAAAACAACAACGAACCTGCGTCAGGTCTGGCCGTGATTTCTGTTGAATCCGCGATGACTCAGAATTCGGTGACGACTTGGGACGACTTGCGACGGTGACTACGTATTAATTACGGATAAAAAATCAATTACGGTAATTTTCGAGGGGAATCGCCTGCTTTCAGCGGCCGAGTACGTCGCGACGTTCCTTGAGCGACGTTTCCGTGAATCGCCAATCGCGTTTTTCGTCTCTCTCTCTCTCTTTCCTCTCGTTCCACCGAGAACGTGTGTGTTATTTTAACTACAGAAACGTGCGATTCTTTTCGTTGGCGCTCTTTTCGTGCCTCTTTGGATTCTTTTTCCGAAGACTTTATTTAGAGGTGTTCGTAGGCAGGTTAATCAGGAATGTTTTACGTGCTGATTTTATTTTTCAATATTATTTTCGATAATAGATACGATGGTTTTTGTTCTTGCTAATCGATATTTTGTAAAATTAAACCTCATATCTGTCAGAGTTTATTTATGCAATCTATTGAATAAGAACACGGATAGGAAATGCCGTACATGGGTGATCAATCTTGAGATCAACTGCAAAACGCGAAGCCAGAGCTCATTTGCTTTTAGTTTAAAAAAGACGATCACACTCACGCAACTCGCATCATTCGTCGATATGTTCCAACAATTTGTTCATCATCGTTGAAGTTGTGTATTTCTTGTATTTGTTGGCTGGATAGCGTAAAGAAATTGGAAGAAAACAAGGAGTCGAATATCACGGGTAACGTTAATGCATAGGGAATGTTTTCTTATTGCTATTCCACGTAGTTGAAGACGTTATCTGTGGATTTTCGCAAGATCTCCGTATTCGTTACAGATTTTCTTTGTATTAATTGAAATCTTAAAGTTCTTCTAGATTAATTAAAATCTGGCTTTAACATTTGAAATTTAACAGGTATAGTCTAGATTCTATATCTTCTAACAGTGTTTCGTCAAGGAAATTAAGTGGCTCTTCGACGCGAACGCGTTAAATGAACGCGTGAATACATTAGGTGTTAACTAGACAGCAAAATGCAGAAATTATTTGCGTATTATCTCCGTGTTTTCTAATAAGGTGTTTTCCATTTTTCATGATACTATGCGTACGACGTATCTTTTTTTTCAAAACGATACGTCTGGAATTCTGATGGGCAATGTTACAACAAAATGTAACAGAGAGATACCATTCTATATTCCCCTGTATTTCGTTCTTGCATTACGTAATTTGCCACATTTCTAACATGTATTTATAATCATCTTTATGTAACCTGCGCGAGCCGTATCTAAAATCTACGATACAACGCCGAAACGAGGATAATTCTACATGCGAAAATAAAGTCGAAGAAAAAAGAAAAAAAGAATAACATCCCGGCTTTTGGCTTGAGAGTTTCTAAAATTCTTCATAGGCTACTGAAAATTTTTCTAATGTTGTAATATTTGGGAAAATTTGGGATTGAAATGACGACGCTTTCGCGATAAATGTGGACCATTTTCGTGGAAAATCGGATCGATCGATTCTCATGTAAAAGGTGTGAATGTTTATTTGTGGAGTAAAATTTACAAGTGGAAAAACTTGCTTTATATAATGCTGTTGAAGATAACGAGCAACAGCGGAAATTGCAAGGAGTCTGCTCGTAACGTGAAAGGTTAATACATTTCAAACTTGCATTTCAAACATGCGTTTGTCGATAGGCTGTAGAAGCTGGCTAACAAACCGTGCAAAATTTCAGCCTGCCAGCTCGAACTTTAGCTCGTAACAGAATTTCGCGTTCGCAGCACACCGTAGCATAGGAATAAATAGCTTCGATGCATAGTGATTTCAAGGTGTAAAATTATTCGCCTATTAGCTTAATCGATAATGTTTGGCATTAAACGCTTATTATTCGATTTCGCGTTATTTTCGTTATCCGAGCATGTCGAGAACAGTGATCGTGATACGTCTTGTTTCTGCGCTAGATATACTGAATGCATCATGCAACAAGACGATGTGAAAAAGAACTACGAAAGTGCGGATTAAACGTATAAAAATAATATATGAATGTATAAATAATATACGAATGTATAAATAATATATATGAAACACGTATTCAAATTATGTGTAATGTATAAAAATCATACATGTGTATATAAATGTATAAAATACGTAAGTATATATATATATATATACTTATATATATTATGTCAAGGGTGTAAAGTCGTTTAAAGTCCAACCTTTCAATTACGACGATGGAAACGAAAATTTCAGTTTTGAAGATCTCAATTTCCGACGAAACTAGAAACTTACGATTAGTTAAAGATAAAATTTTAAAAGTCGGCGTTTTACGTTAACGTTTAAAATCAGTTTGAAAATCGACTTCCAAGAGAAGCTTGATCAAGTTGTATCGTAAATTAAAATTTCAATCGAATTTAAAAATATAATTAGAAGCAATAGTTTCAAGGTGAGAGTGTTTCATTCCGATTCGATATTGACGCGTTCATTTGCATGCGAAATGACTTCATTCCACACGGGATTGAATATTTCGCTTTTATGAAATACTATATTACAGTTGCACTAAACGTGAACGTATCTTTCATTTTATAATTTCACTCATTTATATTACAATTTCAATTAATTTCAACGAATGAGTTTTATCGTTATATTGATTAGATCACGATCGAGCTTAAAATCATCTTTGATCGTTCTAAAAATTTTGTAGAAATAGAAACTAATCAGTCAGACATTCCCAATAGTCAAAAGTCGTAAAATCTCCATGCTAAAGTCATCTGCTTATGATTAATCAAAAATGAAAGAGTATCAAATAACATCAAATGTTATAAGTATTACATTTACCTCACAAACTGGGAGAAAAAAATGAAATAACAAAGGGGAATATCAAGCGTCGATACATTAATAACTGTATAAATATCTTGTTGTTAACCATTTATCGATTAATACAAAAATCACCCGCGATAAAATACTAGAAATTCCGACGCCTTTTAAAGTATGTACAATGTTTCGCGACACCCGGTGTATGAACAATCGCCGTTAAATAAAGACGGTAAAGCCTGCCATATTGCGCGAATGATACGAGGTTAATCGTTGTCACGATTTTGCGCGTGTCGTTGATGCAATGATTGCATTGTTACAAATACATTTTATTCGCGTTGTATATATACATATACAATAATTATGGCATAAAAGCCGGCGGTGGGAGGGGGTATGTGATTTGTATAAGCTTGGTCGTCGCGTGTTTCTTGCGCACGAGTTTCGAGGGAATTTTAAATGGCCGACAATGACGACGCGACCGGACAATGACAGTGATTTATTAATGGGATTCGAAATTCACTTGTGCCTCGGGGCAAGGGAAAGGGAGAATTTGCTTTTCTCGAAAACAATGAAGAGAGTGAGAGTTAACGAATTGAGGTGTCCGAACGTCTCTCTCACGGCCGGAAGTCGGATATTACCTCCTGCGCGAGGAGTCTCTTCTCTTTTGATAGAAACGCGCACGTTAAGCAATTTGCCTCCGTATAATTATTTCATTTCTTTCTTTTGTTCTTTCCTCTTCTCTCTTTCTTTTCTTTTTTTCTTTTTTTTTTTTCTAATTTAGTTAGTGAGAAACGCAGAAACGTCGCTGAATGGAGGCTACTTTCTTATACTTCGAATTATTTAAGAGTATAATTAGTGTGTTTTTTTTTTTTAATTTTAGTATCAATCCTCAAATGATTCGTGTCAGATTACTAGAATATTTTTGTTACATTTGTTACATTGTGCTACGGATGATTCGAAACAGCGTGTAAACATTTCGTTTTTCATATTCGAAAATTAATTAAAATTTAATAACGAAGAATTGTTTCTTCATAGGACGATGATAATATTATTGATTCGTTCAAGAGCAATTGTAATATGAATTGTCAAACAGTTTCGTTGAACGATGAATGTTTGCAATATTTCATTTCGCGTTTCATTACGAATATTCGACAGTACGTGCTTTAATTCGTTCCAAAATTATGTCAAAGCAACTGAACCCTAAATTGCTACGATTTCCAACGAGTTCAACGATACAAGTTGAAAGCGAGTTTCAGCACGAAAATTTGAAGCCGAGAATATTTACACAGTTATTTTGCTTGAAACTCGTAGAATTAACGAAAACTTCTCGCGTCTGCCGACGTAACTCACACTTTGACTCGTCGACCATTACGTAAATAATACACATATTTCTCAACTGGTTCGAAAATCTTCGAAGAAGCAAGAAGCAACCGCCAGTTTGGCACAATCGAGCCAAGAAACGACGTTCGAGATTCGTGACAAATTACGAGCCGAAAGTCTTTCGCCGAAAAAAAAGAAAAAAAAAAAAAAAAAAAGAAATATCCTAGCCCGCTCTTCTTCTTTCAAGAAGAAACGAAAAAACAGTACGAGGCCAGCGAGAGATGCTCGATCCGGTGTTTCCACCGGTTACAGGAAGTTGTACGTAATGGCCGGCACGGTCTGAGGTCAGATGAAGGTATATAGGGTACAACAGCGACGACGTCCGTTCCGCCAGGCTTAAACCTGTAAAGGTTTCGGGGATGCGCTTTCTTCGTTCTCAAATCTGAAACGCGCCGGAGCGTTAGTAGTGCAGAGGTGAGCGGCTCGGGTCGTCACTTCCGCTTGCCAAGCGAACCGCATTGGTCATTCGATTTAAAAGTTTAATCAGGGGCCTATAAAATCACGAGTTCCTCCGTACGCGTCTCCACTTATGCTTCGATCGCTTCGACGATGATTTCGACGTTAACGCGTTGACTGCCAACTACGAGATGACTCGTAGTTTCGTCAGTTGCCATATTTGCTGCAGCCACGGTGAAATTCGTGGTCTGTCAGTGTAAATATAAATCGACAGCCTCAGGGAAGAGAGCGAAAAATCATTATTGGCTCACACGAGCAGAAAAATTGATTAATAAATGAACAGGAAATATAACGGTACAACAGTTTATTCGAGATCAACGAGCAAAAGAATATTTTTTATTTGTGATAATTTTTCAAAACGATCTTCCACGCAAAGGGCTGGCTTCTCTTGAAAGAGATTGCGATACTATGTAAATAATGAAACTCTTGCAATCTAATTTTTTTTTGAAACTGGTTGAATCTCTTCTCCAATCGATGCTTCTCTAAACTTTATAAGTTTTATTTTAGAAGAAGTTGCTTTTATAAAAAGTTTGTGCGCATTATGTATATATATATATATAGTATGTGATGCAACTTTTTAGACCCATCTAATAGTCTTTCTTTGCATAAGC
>WIUT01004168.1:0-17793 GCA_010645135.1 Tetragonula clypearis | reverse complement strand
GAATTTTATTTTATTTTTATTTATTAGACATCAAAATAATTTTGGTAGAAATAACTTCGTCTTAATTGTCGGTAGTTCTAGTGTTAAATAAGTACGATCTGATTTAGCCAGATGTTGTTCGAAGCAATTATGGATTAATTTCTTTTGTACATGAAAGCCATTTTTCTCTTAGGATTATTTCGTTACTTGGCTGCCGAACGAAATAATTTTTTTCATTTTCGCGTCGTTGACGAGCACGACATTGACAAGTGTTTCAGCTTGTCGTGGGTATACTGGAGGAATTTCTCGTCCTTTTCGGAGAAAGTGCCGATTCGTCAGTGGCGTCGAACGGTCGACGTGACGATTTTACGTCGGGGCTGGTTGCGCTTTTGTGAGACGGCGAAATTGAATTTATTATCTGGCACGAAGGGGGGACGTGTTTGTAGGGTCCTTAATCGAATTCGGTTGGACAATAATCGAACCAGACTAGTTACTTTTACCGGAGAGATCTTCTGTGGGACGTGCCAGTGGTATTGAAATGCGAGGGACAATCTCTAACAACAGAATTGGTCCAAAAATATTTTTTGGTTCCTCGATTTTGAAATTGAATTCACTGTCAATTATTATTCGTTCCTTGTGTCAGTTTGATGTATTCTGTCTATTATATTACATAATATTATTTAATATTAATATTATAATAAATATCGTAATATATTAGAATATAATATTATAATATTGATGTTATATACTTATATTATTTTGTATTATATTTATCACTTTAAGTGTCCATTATGTCGCATAGGGTGTTCCAAAATTTAGTACTCGGTGTCTAAAATTTGTCACCGTGTTTTACAGATAAAGATAAGACTATTTAGACGATATAAAAATAAGATATTAGTAAAACTAACTAGCGAAATTAACACTATAACAAAATGCCCATAAATACTTCGTTCAAAAAGTTGAAGTTAATAAAACAAAAATAAAACTGAAATAAAACAAGTTGATAAAGTTAATAAAACAAGTTGATGAAGTTATCATGCTGATTTCCTAGGTCACAAGCATAAATAAAAAACGATCTTGCGTCCTATATACCATAATTTAATCTTATATACAAACCTATATTCTATATACTACAATTACATGCATAAATGAAGAAAATGTTTGTCACTTAATATGTACAACCAATGTTAAACTTTTGAACTTTTTATTTCTGATGCAATTTAAAATCTATTATGCATTTAACTGAGATTAATAATAGTGAGAAAGGATTTGAAAGACATTTGAGTCTATTCAAAGAATATCAGATATTTTTGACCCGATATTCAATGCTAAGGCGCACAGTATAATCGTACGAGACAAGCAGATTGAACGTTTTCTCATTTGAATGATTTATAACTCAAAAGCCAAAGTATGTAAGGTACATACTTAGAAGACATATTATTTATTCAATTGTTTTCGATGTTTTAATGGATTCAGACAACCAACACGTCGCGTTCTTGATTATTTCAGAAGAAAGTGACACAACAAGAAAAAGTATGTATTTTGAAATATTGAAATATTGCTTCGTTGAAAGAGAAATATGTACTGCTTTTGAACAGAATTAGATATTTATTTTGTTATTTAATCACTCTAATGCTTAAAATTATAATTCAAGTTTCAATTATCAGCGCTTAAATTATCAAAAGTTCAAAAAATTTAAATGTAAATTTCAGCTTGAAATTGGCAAAATTTTCAGTTGAACACTTAAAAGTTTGATACTGAATGAAGAGGATATAATAAATTAAGAATACATTCGGTTTCGAGCTTAAAGCTTTGATCTATTTGTTCAATATATTGCTTTGAAACCAATTATTTTATTATTTTATTACAATATTATCTGTACATTCTAGTATAGACTAAAAACAGAACGAAACAGCACAATTCAAATTTCGATGTGTTATTTGTTCACAATAACAGTGTAAATAAAAATCATAATACAAGGTGTCCATAGATTGCAACACAGTGTCACACGAGTTCAAGAAGAACAAAGAAGGTAATTTTTCGGTAATTAGTCAACGAGCATTTTCAGCATTTAGTAATAGAAAAATCGCGTTGTGTCGCCTTTCTTCGCAAGACGCTATTATTTGTATTCATATTACTCGAACGCGATGCACGTTTCACCGATGAATAATAAAACAACGAGTAATCATTTTGAACGTCAGATGTCTGTATTTTTGTACAAAAAAATACTAACAAGCCCCTACACTTTCCGACAGTAGGCTGGTCCTTGAACCAATAATGTTTCCAGCTACGTCAGCCAGCTCTGAACGTGCATTTGTATTTTTAACAGCTGGAAACATTTCCATTGCTGGACGTATACGTAAAATAATTTATTGTCCCGTTGTTTCATTATTTGTCAGAGAAACGTAAATTTACGTAATAACATCGGATGAAATTACATCGAATGCCCGGATATCCAACTGGTCGGGTAATGCATAATAATTCTATAGTCTGTCCAACGAGACGAGACAGTAGACATCAACAAAACATTCATATGCTCGATTGCAGCGGATACCGTCCATTGGCTGCCATCGAGTGTCACTGGTGGATCCTCAGGGACGAAAACTGGTACCATTATTCTATGGTCCCTACAGTGAATTTAGACACTATCTTAGACACGTATCGATCACATGTATTTGTTTAGATCGTCACTTGCCTCGTTGGACAGACTATAGTCTGAACTGTCTCAATTAAAAAAATAATATAAAATAATTACAATATTAGGTACGATTAACAATAAATGCAACCTCTCTGGAACACTTAATGTTTCCATTAAGAATCGAACAAGGAACTAATCTGAAATTTGTAATTTTTGGTACTTTTTATTATAACTTTGTAATAATGCAATTATGAGTAATTACTTTCGTACATTCCGAGTAAAGGTTATTAGCTCTGGTAAAGGTTACGATCTGTTTTTCACTCGTTTCAGTGTATAGATTGTTTTGGATAGTGTCTGAATTATTAAGGCATGTTTAAAAGTCGTCGCGTGCAGTTTCGTTTTTCGCGTCGAGCCGAGGGAACGTCTAGCGCCTTCTCAGAAAACATTCCCTCTCCGCCCGTCAGGAAAAGCAGAGCCCCTTGGGTGACCATGGTACGTTTAAGGTCTTACTTTCACTAAATCCTCGAATTAGTAGCCATCGAGCCGCGATGCAAGATAACGCAGATGTCGATGGCCAGGTAGATTAAGAAACTGACCGGCGGAGGAGGAGTCGCAGATAAAGAGAGAAAGAGGAAGATGGTCGAAGCAGTTAAGAGACGAACCGCGTTGAGAAATGGTGGCAAATGAATGGCGAGAAAAAGGAACCTGGCCTGGCTCAGTGACGTGGCAGATGCAACTGTTCGATACGCGAGATTACCTTCGTCTTCTTTTTCTTCTTCTTCTTCGTCTTCTTCTTCTTCTTCGTGCTGCCACTAAAGGCCTGTCTATTCCTACGTGCGTCAGTGATGTCACTCGCTGCGAGTTTATTCTGGCAAAAGACGGAGCGGATTTTCAGAAACAACGGCTCAAAGGTTGGCAAAGGTGAAGCAAGAAGTATGGTTTTCACTCCGCATTCTCCGTGAAATTGGTAATTTCCTCGAACGACGCACCGAGCATTTACACATTTGAACGAATGCGACGATGAAATTGAAAGAGATTCTAATCTCTCTGAAAGAGGCTTTCGAATCGGTGAGCAATTTTTTTTTTCAGTCGATGACTCTTGTTGGTCGAGTTCATTTACTTGAACCTGAACTGCTATTTATATGAACGAAAAATCAATAGTGAAAAGAAGAATCTTGTTACATGAATTCCGATATATAGGATGTTTTTATTTTTTTTATTTTTTTTTCGCCGAACGACGTGAGCGTGTTCTGTAATTAAAAGTAAGAAAGAAATGTTATGTAAACGTATGAGATCGTAAATGCTTTATTAAATGACAAAAATATTAAAATTATAAATTCACTCAACTGACTACTTCGACATCGATGCCAGTTAGTCATACATACGTAGCATTATAACACACACAATATATATATATATATATATATATATATATATATAGTTGCAATGATAGCTAATAACAAATACAGAAAATTTCCATGAATTTTTAAGATTGTAGAATATATTGGTACCATTTGAATGAAACACCCTGTATAAATCATTTGTCCCACGACAAGTTTATATAAATGAAGTTCTATCTTTCATTATTTATCTTTCGCTACCAGTTTATCTTCTTCTACTGCCTTGTTGTTCTATTTAATTCACATTTGTCTACTCTTTTGAACTCTCTTTGACGTTGTTAATCATTCTCTCCTTTTCTGTTTCAATTTTTCAACCCATTCTTCGTTCCTTTTTTATTATGTCTTCGACACTGACGTCTCTTTTTCAATACCTTGTTAGATGTTTCAAATTTCTAAATTCGTCTTCGTACAAATCTCCTTGCTTCCTCCGATTCTTAATATTTTTCTTTGTTTTATACGTATATTATATTAATTATTGCGTTTCAATATCTTCTCTGCGGAGTTTGAAAATACTTTATTTGAAATGAAAATAATTTGTCTATTGCAACATCATGAAATATATCTGTTGTTTAGTAGTAGTAAGCGGCTTCTCTCTCATTATTTTCTCATTATATTTATTCTGTTATCGCATCAACAGGGTTCAATCATCAGTCACGTTCAAAAGGTTACGTTTTAATAAAATTAAAAATTAAAACAACAAAGAATAATATACTATTACAATATTGGATACAATGCCACAATTATGTAATATAGTAAAACATTAGAATATAGAGTTGGAATTATTAATAGAACTAACTTTCACGGCGGGCGTCAGATGTATAGTTGATTTTGCCCAAAGATATTAACACAATCAAATAAATATCTATTAATATATATTAAAAATATGCTACGTGGAAATCATCATAACTTAAACGATAATTAAAATAGATAGATTTATAGAATTATGTCTCTGTCCAAATGGAAACCAATATTAATTATTAATTATATTCTGACAAGAATACCCATGTCTTTTAAACTGTAAAAAACGAAAATCAGTTGTATTGACGGGTCCGATGTTGAACTGTCCTTTCAAACATCCCGGGAGAATGCTAACTAGCACCGAGTCAAAGATGATACTCAAAATAACAAAAATAATCCGCGAATATATTCGAATAGAACAATTCATCTCTCGATCAAACAAAACAAGTTATTCGAGTTATTCGAGGTGTTTCTGTTCTTGTAGCGCTACACCAGTTTCACCAGTGACGTTCTCCAAAGTGCTATGGCCACTGAGGAGTGAAACTGCTCCGCTCGCAGAAGCGGAAATTCACAGCGTCGTACGTATCTCCGCGATAGTGGGCGCGACGCGACGAAAATTCATCGAGAAGAGCGTAAATCAATTTGGTGGACTGGCGCGCATCACGATTTCATTAGGAAGGCCGCGAGATCGTATATACTCCCATGACACAAGTTCCTCTCTCGCCGAAGATACGTTCTTGCATAATAGAGGGATGCACTTAGCGTTTCGCCACGGGAGGGCCGCGCCGTGGCGAATCTCTTAACAAACACGCGGTAGTCTTCTACAGGGCTGCTCTCGACGATGTGGCATCATCTGCTCCATTAGACGTTCACGTCGAATCGGCCACCGCGGCCGGAAGCTGTTGAGTCACTCACTCGCGCGCCACCATTCATCCCACCGCGTCATCACCTGCTCTTAACCCCGTTGCCAGTCCGATGTTTTAACACCGACCGTTCCCATCGGCAGCTTTCCTACGTTTCCTCTCTCGAAAAATGTCCCGAACAATGAATTTTACGAGGTTATCGTGTTCTGTTGTCGATAACGAACTTCGTGGAATTGTCATCGGCATTTATTACTACGCAGTGACGAATTCTTTTCGTCATTATTTCAGTGAATTCTACGGAATTACTATTAACATTTATCATTACGAAATATTATGAATTTTATGAAATTATCGTTATTAAATGAATCTTTTTTATATCACCATAGTGGAACAATTTCATGGAACAATTATTGTTATTCGTTATCGTGAAATAAGGGATTATCGTAGCAAATTTTTATTATCGCTCGCTATCATGAAAATAATGAATTATCACTAATTTATTTATTCTTTTTTTATTGTAAGAATAATACGAGGAAAGACGAAAAACTTCGTATTTTTCCACACGACAGAGAATTTAAAATAATTCACAGTAACGACAGTGGTGTTAGACAAAAAAGTTGTATTCCGTAAAAACATTCAGTCTATGGAATAAACACATTGTCTTCGTTCGTGGAACATTGTCAGCCTAAAAAGCCAAGAAAGGGCGGAAAAGTAAAATTTTCTTCTCCTCTGCTCTACTCTACTCTACTAGAGTTTGAGAAAAAAAGAAAAAAAAACGAAAGAAAAAAACTTTTCGGAGTTGGAGAAATCCCCCGAACACGACGTGTTCCCGTTCGAATTTCCCTCCGAGGCAATTTCCCGATAGATAATAGATGACCGCAACGAAGCGCCGGTTCTCGATGGTTTCGATTTCAAAACGTCGGGGTCCGGTGGGAAAGTGGGCCGAAACGATTGCCGTATACACGACGCGGGGGAGTATATGTACAAAGGGTGGCAGTAATAACGCAGACATTATGCTGTATAATGTGGATCATGTTCCGGCTGAGTGTTTAAAGGTGACAAGCGTGAGAGAGTGTGCCCAGCTAAGTGTCCGTTTCGCGAGAAACGTCCTCGTGAAAAATTCACTCGAAAATCCGCCGCGGTAATGCGTTTTCAATTATATACTGTTGAGTAACAGTGTCCCGTAACACGTTGTACACGTTCGTTCCTCCTTGATCGGTGAAATTACACCGATGACCAATCCGGTTATTACCCGCCATTATCGTTGCCATTCATATCACGTTGGGTTAATTCATACACGATGCACAAGTACCTCGTGCATCTTCGAATTGGTCACGTGTCCGATGGTGTATGATTTTGGTGTCGATGAAGAAAGAAAAAAAAGAAAAAAAAAGAAGACAACGAAAGAAAAAAACAGCTGTTTTATTAGTTTCATTTATTTATGGGTAAGCGGGGAGTCACACGTAAATACAGATGTAGCAATGTTATTAGAAACGCAGCGATGTGAATAATTCAGTTTCTCGGAAACTACTAACTGATTAACTCTGTTTTTTGTATGATACTTGACAATGATAATTTCATTTCATGATCAAGCGTGAACGTTAGTATTAGCGTTATTATCATCAGGAAAAAATATATTTGACTTGTATAATTGTTAGACCTACTGCAAATTCTGACTGACGGAAGTTCATTCAATAATATTGGGACGATTTATGCAGAGATCTACTAAACCTAATTTACGACAAAATTAATTAAGTACAGTAGGCGTAAACCTTCTGTGATTTTTATTCTCTTCGACAAATCTTTTACATCGTACAATTGTAAAAATTACCAGTAAATCTTCTAGACTCGGTTTTCATACGGATGAAACCGGAAATTCAAATTGCTGATGTCAGTTTGCAAAAATTATGGACAACTTAGAATGAGATAATATTAATTATATCATCCACTTTTTTCCCTTGAATTGAAATCTTCAAACCAAATTTATCTAAATGTCCAATTGTATTTTACTCTGCATACATATACATATATTTCTGCTCAAATTAGGACACATTTTATTCTAAATATTCAGTACTCATCGTAGATAATAAAAGTTTTATATTGCGCATATATTTTACAATGCAATGCAATGGTATTAAATAACATGTATTTAACTGTATATATAATTGTATTTCGCAATACATTTTAGTTCGTACTAAGAATTCTTTCATATTTCGTATTTAAGAAATTTCTTTCAATTTTGAAGCAATATACCATAATAATAATACTTTCGTTTTTTGAGGATCCTTTACGAGGAATACGGTCAACATACTTATTTACCTTCTTAGACAGCCGATAAATAAAAATTTCATCTAGGAAATCTCATCTAACAATTTACAACTGAACGCCAGGTTTAAACGAGTTGGTTGAGTGCTTGTTGAACAAAGCCCTCGTGATTTTTCACCTCGTCTTGAACGATGAGCGTTGCCGCGCTTTTCCATTAATCTACCTCCTTCCTCCCTGCGCTTCTCTTTCCGGTAGAATCGCTTCCGTTCGAGCAGAATCCGACAAGAAATCAGAGCGTGGGAGCGGATTTGTATGGGGATCCGTTTCTTGCATTTGCTTCACGCTTTAAATATATCTAACGATCTGACATTTGTTTCTTCATTCGTGTTTAATTTTGACTAATGTCTTCGTGCTTACTTTGTAATGAGAGAGGGCATTGTTTTTGAAAACAATTCTGTTCATTTTTTGTAGAAATGGACGCGTGTAATTGAGAATATGTAAATGGGTACATATAATATATATATATATATATTTGTCACTTAAGTGAATTGGGAATATATAAATAATAATCGTAAATTATTACAAAAAATAATTGATTTCGTGACAAATTATTTACTACATACGACTTCCTTTTTACTAGAGAAATAATACTTTCTTGAAGTGTATTATAATTACATAATAATATTTTTTTGAAGTAATTATAATTACAACTTATAATTACAGTATTTTTATTTATATGAATTTCTAAAAAATTTATTTCGTCCGAAAGATTAATAATTACGAATACGTAAAAAGTAAAATGCATTTATAGCTAAGCTAAACATGAAGAACAAATAAGTAATAAAAAGTAAAATTTATATAAAAAACTTATTATAATTATTATACATATATATATATTTCACATTTATTTATATAATTTCTATCTAACCATTCACTAACTATTGAAAATCACACGACGCCACAATAAAATTACTAGTTTTTATAAATATCAAATTGAAATATCTTGAACAAAAAGATACTTGTTTTACATTGTTCTTTGTTTCAACGTGTGTTTTTACCCTTCTGATATTTTTGGAAAATATCTAATTTTAGAATTATATGTAGAATCTGTTCTTTAAGTCGTTGATTTACTTTGCTCAATACCAAATTTTAATAGACTATTGTTAAGATCGTTGTTAACAAATTAAAGAATATCTAACGTTTAAAAAAAAAAGAGAAAAGAATATATGCGTTATCTATTCTAGCAAAACGGAAGCAAGATGCGACAACAGTGTTTTTAACTAACCGGCGCAATCTCGGTTTTACACAATTCACACAGTGTACAATCAGATTTGTTCTACGCGGTTTCACTTTTTAGTTCACGTACTGCCGGTTTCTAGTTTTCCATTTTTATTCCTTGTTGTTTCGATTGTGCTACCTGTTGTATGTACACACATCCAGCGAATTTTCACAGTTTTTTGATTAAAAGTTTCACGCTTTTCCCGGCGACTTTCGTAAGACTCCGCGTTGCTTTACTATTGTGTGTTCGTTGATTTTTCTCTGTTTAAAATTTTTGACAAATTACCAGAAATATTCGTTGAACGACATACATCAGAACATTAAACACATTCTCCTTCGTGGTAATTAATTCCGCTTGTGTGCAAGCACGCCGCTCGCAACTCGACAACAAACGTGTATTTGTATAATAAATTTTCGCGGCAACTTGATTTAATCAGAAATTTATAAATATTTGCACGTGAATTTATTTGCGAATAATGCGAATAACGATAAGCCTTCGCGATACACAGTCGCAGCTATTATTATTTATCCCGTGCTATTTATAACTATGGTATACTCGATTTATTACATTTACAGTTACAGAAATTTCAAACAAATCACGATACGCGAGATAATCATCATGTGAAAATAGAAATACCGCGCGAATTTATTCACGAGTATCGTGCCCGTATCGCAGCGTATTTGTCTAAAGTGATCAATTTAAGGTGCATTTCAAATAAATTATACCTTGGCAACAAACATCAACGTATTTATATATCAAGGATAAACGACGATATCAATGGCATTTATAATTAATTTCTTCGCATTCGAGGAAGAAACATCGTTCGTATATGATATCATGAAAGAATTCAAACATTTGTGGGGACTACAAACGTCCGTATATGTGTTGCATAAAATATTTTCATTGGCAGACAGAGATTGGTAAGACTCAACAATTACCAAGTGTAAAAGTTACAAAATATTTATAGTTACACACAGCAATATATTATGTAATATATTATATAAACATATTGTGTGTGTATTGTGTAGAACATCTTCATTAGTATTGTAATGAAACAATAAACAATAATGTTTATATTAGTCAAATCTGAAAATATATAGAAATTAACAAATATTTAATACAAGTATATATTTCGCTATGATTGTAACATACAATATTTTATATTATATTTTATTAGTAGATAATATTTAAATATCTATTATGTATATATTCTTCAACTGGAACTTGAAATTTTATTACATTATAGAAAGAATGAAATTAAAGAAAACATGTAAATTAAAAGAACGTATGTATATTCATATAAATTACAAACATTATATTGTGTTATATATTATAATATATTTGCATAATTTATATAATTACATGTTATATAACGTATTTTAATGTACAATTCAATGTATCATTTTAAAAATTTAAAATCGGCGCTCACAAATGAAAAAATTTATAAATCATTCTGCAAGAAACTAATCTGATCTGATCTGTTTCGTTTTAAATTTCCTTGAAGAATATCTACAGATTAAAGATAAAAATTACACTATTCTCGTTCGAACGTTGCAAAATTCTCGTCGAAATATAGTTGAACTTGTCGATACTCTCTTCTTCGACTATATTCATCGAATTCCACTAAAAATAGAAGCTTGGCTAAATCATTCTCGCGGTTTTTCGTTGGACCGCGGATCGCAAGAAGAACCGTGGCGCCTTTGTTGCTTTCGAACCACCCCTTATCTAGGCTCTAGGCACACGGTCGGCACCAGGAAAACACGTGGACATCGGAATATCCGGGTGGAGGGTCGCGCGGTCGCTGAATAATTAGTCGATTGTCCCGTCCGTGGCCGGAACCGAACCATCAATATTTTTATTGCTGGCCGACCCCCGTGAAGCGAAAAAGAGGGGGGGCAGGAGTTTGAGCGCGCAACCCCTCTAGCTCCCTTCTCTCTCTCTGTTTTTCTCTCTTCTCTTCTTTCTTTCTTTTTTTTTTTTTTTTTGTGCGCGTGTCACGCGTTGCTAAGGGTGGGCGATGCCAGTTAAGTGATATCCTTCGTATACGTGATGCAAGGGGGAGCGGGGGAGGAGAGCGACATCACGCAACGCGGTTCGAGGATCCAGGGAGAAAAACTGCCACGCTACTCCGGATAGATTAATGGACGCTTCGTCCTCGTCCGTATCCTGATCGTCTCGAGCACGGAACGAATCAAGAAACCGAAGGTGTTGTTGCCTATGTTCTGATTTCTGGCGAGAGTCTGATAATACAAAGAATCTGCGGAGCTATTTAATTGCGAAGATTTGTGATATTTATATAGAATTATTTATATAGAATTTTATTGAAATATATATATATATTTATATATAGAATTATATTATATATATTATATTATATATATATTTATATAGAATTTTATTGATACTGTATAAATATTGCAATTACGAGTTGATAAAATTCGAAATCAATTTAGAGATATATACAGAGGTGGATATTTATTGCAGAGATGTTATATGTTGTATTATATTGTATGTATTATGTTGTATTATATTTGTACGAGACATTTCTTGTAAACTTGTATATCAGCAAAATATGTATATCGATCATAAGCATTTCGGTGTTCCACTGAATATCGAGGCTTGTTAAATATATGAATATATTACTCATGTCTTATGATTGGGAAACAATTATTACAACTGTTGGTAAAATTTGATCTTGCACAATAAATAATTTCCAAAATTTAAAATTTATTGTAAGCTTGATTTGATTTAATTTATCGCCCATCTTGAGCCTAACTCGTAACTGTTATTGAATATGGTCTAATTGAATATTCAGGTTTATCGATGTGAGTATATTATTCACGTTTTATGAATGTGTTATATAAAAACAATTTGAAATTTAATACTGTAGTGAGAGACGAGTATTACAACTATGGTTGGTAAAATTTGAAATCAAGCTGAAAATAATGTATATTGTAAATATATTATATATTTATTGTATTATGTTGTGAGAGATAACGTACAAAATAATTTAATGTAATTTATTGTAAATTTTATACCAACGTAAGTATTTAATATGGCCCCAATGAGTATTGAGGTTTATCGATATAATCAATATATTGTGACTGTTTAAATATTTTCGTGACATCTGTGAGATATCATTGACGAAACAAAGAAAGAAAGATTAAAATTCATTGTCTATATTAAAAATGATATTAGATTGAAAAAATGGTATTAAAAATTAGTAACTTTCATGCTAGACAGTTTTTTTTCAACATTAATAACTTTTCAACATTTATTCTGCGACATAGGTATATTATATCCACTTTGTTTCATTAAATACAATTCCATTTTATAAAATTATAGATTATTATCTTATATATCTGTATGCATTAAATATTTCATAATATTTCCTATAGAATCAACTATCTAATTTATTAGTCATGTATATTATTTACAATAGTATTATATTAATTACCAGGCTACGGATTTTTATGCATTTTTGAAAAATTTAAAAAGGCAAAATTGCTTAGAATGGACACAATGAGAAAAGTATATAAAATATTCAAAGTGCAGTGCTTTCTATAATATTTGATAGGCAAAACAATTTTCTATCTAGGTTCGAGATTTTTAAGTCATATTCTCAAAAATAGGATTCTGCGCAGTCGTCTTCAATTTTTTCATACGTGCTCGTCACTTAACTTACGCTGAAACGAATTCAGCGCAAGCTTGATAAAAATACTTCTTTCTCATCTGACCTTGGAATTTACATATACTGTCGCATTTTGTAAAATTTGTAGGTCCGTTGAGGTTTCTTTCTCTGCTAGTATCTCGGATAGTATCTTTCGCAAGGTCAGATGGTGAAAAGAACATTTTTATTACGCTTGCTGAACTCGACTTTTACAACTCGACTTAAACATCAACGTAACATATCTAGGGAGAAAATGGAAAAGTGTCCTAACCGTTGAATCATCGCCAAAGATCTTTCTCTGAAACGTATCTTTCTTTTATCTACGAAGTATTTTCAAAATTTTCGAAAGTTCTACTGAAAGTGTCCCAATGTTCTTTCTTTCGGAAGCGTATTTACAAAAAAAAAAATATATATATTCGAGTTTTGGAACCTTCTGAAAGAAATTTGGGTCAAAGGATTAAGATATGACCACAAGTTCGTGCGATTTTGTTGAATGTAAGTACA
Organism: Tetragonula clypearis; assembly: GCA_010645135.1. Classification (NCBI taxonomy): domain Eukaryota; kingdom Metazoa; phylum Arthropoda; class Insecta; order Hymenoptera; family Apidae; genus Tetragonula; species Tetragonula clypearis. The sequence goes on along the minus strand of WIUT01004168.1, from coordinate 4,457 downwards.
CAGGTTCATCTACGATACATTCTCCATCATTATTTATCACTTCTTTCCAGGAGAAAGAAGTGATAAATAATGATGGAGAATGTATCTGGTCTTCTTGTAATTTTCGAAAAAATCCGCTGGTTTTTTTTTTTTTCTTTACGCAAACTAATCTTCCAGAAGGTTTCTCATCGCAATAAGATGATCGACCACGACACGATTCATCATTCATCAAGAATGATTACTTCCCTTACTAAACTATCGACGACTAAAATAAAAACAAAAAAAAAACAAAGAAAAAAAACAGAAAAACTTTACATTACAATGGAGCACACATTTTATTTATATATATTGAGAAAAATCATTTAAATGTCTAAAACTACGCTGTTTCACATCTATAAAAGTTTCTAACAAAAGTTATGGATTTTCTGGTCATTTCGACCACTTTGGCAGTTGCAGTATTAAAAAACGAGAAAACCATTTTTGTGCTTTTAGCAGTATAGCCTTCTCCGTATATACTGCACAAATGTAACGAGCTACGGCAGCTTTGAAATCACGATTAAAATTCGTATAACGTAAAAAATGTCGGAGTTTTACGGTTTTATTGATTTGAGACTCCATATTTTCTGAAAGAAATTACCATTTTATTATTACCATCGATTGGAGGAGCCGCTGTATGCGAAACTTTCACGTTTCTGCCTATGCAAGAAAATATTTCATCCCTACAAGATATTATATCGCAGCAATATTTATAATAATATTCTATAACTTTAAATTTATAACTTAATTTATAACTTTTAATTTATAACTTAATTATAACTTTTAATTTTATAACTTAATTTTATAACAGTAAAGTGTTTTATAATATTGCCCGGTTATTTGTCGTTTGAAATTCGTTGTTAATTTTCATTTTAATTATTCTAAAACTTTTAATTATTCATATAATTATAATTAAATATTCATGTAAAATTTTAAATATCACTCGTTTTAATTATTCTAAAATATTCGTAAAAATAGAGTGTGTCAATCACATACGTGCAAAGCTGCACTCCGCTTTATTATACCGTCATTTGAAAAAAAATGCACGACCCTCGCGCTTGGTTTGTTGAATTTTGAAAGTTTCCTCGTCCGGAAAGCGTTCGCGAAAGTGTGAATTAAACAAACAATTTTGTATCGTGATCGAGCAATTATATTTTCTTTACATTTTGTCCAAATTAGTTGAATCTCCTTTTTTCGTATCCTTCTCGCATCAATTCTCTTTCTCCGATGCGATTGCACTGGAGCTAAATTCAAGAAAATGAAAGATACGTCAACACGATGAACACTCAATGAATTCATTCGATTCGTTTCGTTATATTTCGTATTATAATATGGACCTTTTAGTATCTTGTAATTTTTCTGTCATTTAAAAAAAAACACTGTCGTAGAAACGGAATGTGTATAGAATCTCGACAGAGAAATTGGAAATTTGATAAAAAAATAAAGCGATTTTGATGAGAAAAGCCGAAATATTCGCGAGAAAAGAGAAATAACGCGAAAACTTAGGTACTAAAACACAGATTCATCGTGAAACGTCGCAAAATATAACTAACAAGCAAGATACAAAAAAAAAAAAAAGAAACACCCCATCAGTTTGTTCTAGCGAAGATGAAGAAAATCGAAACACGATGCATCGAGGATTTTCTAACACTATCGTCCGGTGTCGAAATTTTCACGAAAGCGTATCCGCGAGATCGCTTATTACGGAACATTAGAGCGGCCAGTGAGCGTACGTAGCTGGCGAAACGGTCAGAATCGCGGCACGTGACACCGCGGTAGCGTCAATTAGGCGTCACGTGGCCGAGCCACGCGTTATTTGTCAGTGTCCCCGCGAGAAGCGTGCAGGCCAGTCCCTGCGTAACACGCAACTCCTCTGGGAATATGTCGTAGTCACGACAATACGACAACGAGAATAAAGGAGAGAAGAATCTGAAAGTTTCTAGTCACTTTCCAGACCAGAATCGAAGACTTTGGTGCAAAATAGGGTGGGGGGGAGGGGGGGGCGTAAGTTCATAATCAGTGAGAAATTCAGAAAAGTCATTAGAAATAATTTTTTATTATTATATTTTAGTTTAAAAGATTAATTCTTTTGTCAGACACCTAATGAATAATTTTGCTTAAGTATAAACTTAGTAATATTAGATTCATCTCACAATATCTATTAATTGCAAATTAATTATTTTTAATAAACTAAAATCCATTATGCGGTAGTAATAACATAAACAAGGTTATGCATAAATATTTTATCAAAATATATCTTTCTCAGACATATTACTACAATTGCTAAGTTACAAGTACATAGTATATAATAAGCTAAGTGAAGCCTTTAGGTTCATATCCTAACGATAAATTTTATAATTTTTACATAAACAATTAACTATTATATAATTAAATTTCATTAGATTGTAATTTTTTAATAATTAACAAATTTAGGTAGCTGTATTATGCATAATAATATACCTTCTTTATTATCTAATCAACAAGTCAATAAAGTTCAATATTATCCTTCTGTACCTTGTATTTTTTCTTGTTTTACTTGTAAACAATTTTATAATTAAATGGGTAATCTATGAGTTTTCAATAATTTTGACAATTAGAATTTTGAACATTATAAAAAACTCGTCTAAAATTATTAGAATTGTATATTATTCAATTTCGTCCCTATCTTCAATTATACTAATATTTTTTATTGTTATTTATAACAACTTGTCTCTCATATCTTCTACAAATTCTAAAATTCGGCTTAATTTGATATTATTAATAATATTTTTGAAGCTAAGAATATTTCCATTTCATAATTGAATAATTTACTGTTATGAAAAATCATTCTGAGGACAAGTTTTTATACTGTCCTCAATTATAAAGTCCATCTCAATCTCATTCTTTTGTCATTTTATCAATCTATGATTCTGAATTATTCTGTGTGTAGAGTTTGTTTAGACAATCGGCGCCGATGTTTTGAATTTGGTTTCTTATATTTTTAGTAAGATTGATTCGTAGGTTCAATACAAATTGAAGATATATATTTAACAAATTACTATCAATATAATGGCCAAATCGTGTAGTTTCGCAGGGAAATTTTGTAGGAATTTCGTAGATTTGTATTTTTAGAGAGATTTGAATAATTCTTCGTACAATGTATAGATTTAATAAATATTGTAATATCAATTATATTAATTGTATGTATTGTGATTATAATTCATAATGAGTTTAAATATACGTTCATCTATATTCAGTACTTCTATCTTTTTATAGATTTGTAATTGATCATTTCTTTATCACTAGGTAAAGAAGAGAAGGTAATCAACGACCTGCTTGAAAAATTTTTTTCTAGAAATTTTACATTTCTAGATATCCGGATGATATTTTTAATACAAGCTTCTGTTTTTTTTATAGTATTATACATTTTAATCTCTCCGATGCAAATTTTATATTTTAATCGTTGGTAATTTTATGTACATGACGCAATGCGCACGTACGTACAAGAACTTTAATAAAAGTTCAACATCCTATGCAAACTACGAATTTTAAATTGTTAATACTATCGAATTGTGTACACTCTTTGCAACATGAGTTGTCAAATTAAACGAACTATTACAACGTTCAACGATTTTCCTCCAATTTTGGAGCAAATATAATAATTAGCTTGTTTGAACGAGGGGAGTATGTGTGCACTTTAATCCTCATCAGTTTCAACTTAATTTGTCCCTCGGTGTCAAATTGACACAGTAGTCAATTATTTAATTAATTAGTGATTAAATTTGCAAATTCTTTTAACGGTAAATACACTAAATTTCTATGAAATTGATTGCAACTTATTCCCTGGTATATATAATTTCGCATTACGAAAGTTTATGCATTCTAAACACATTTTATAAGAAAAATATGTGAAATTGATGGTCAACATTTAATAAAACTTGTCCTTGAATTACGTTCAAATCTCTCGATTCTGCTAAAATTGTACTTAAAAATTAAAAGCAAGACGTTGCAAACAAGTTTTACACATTGAACGTAACGTCTGTCGGTTTCTGGAAGGCACAGAACCAGAGAGACGATCTTATTTACTCGAACGGAGATAATTTTTGCACATATTTGCAAACACGTTGAATTTAAATGAACGCAGTCTTGATTTCTGCAAATAAATCATTTATTCAACGAAATATATTTATAAGCACAAAAATCTTTAGCACTCGAAGTTATCACCTTGTATATTTATTCATCTAGAAATTACACACACACACACACACACACGTATTTATTTATCGGAAGGTCAGAGCTTCATATCGGAGATTGTTTTATAAAATATCATACTTTGTCAAATTACAAAAATTAAAACGTTTTATTTTTATGCACTATAATTAATATTAAACGAAACACATCAGTTCCAAAAATAGTCTGTTTTTCAATATCTTCATATACATATATACACACACACACACACA
>WIUT01004167.1:0-17798 GCA_010645135.1 Tetragonula clypearis | reverse complement strand
TCTCTCTCTCTCTCTCTCTTTGTGTTCCTTCCTCTTTATTTGTTACATAGTCAATCCCATATGTAGTGGGTACCCTTGTATGAAATCAAGAATGCGTACATGGTTTGCATCATTAATATGTCCTCGCACGCCATTTGTGTTTTTTAACCAACCATTGTTATCAGTTTTTCGATATCTGCGTTGTCGTCGTTTTGTTTCGCTTTGATTTGAGTACTCTGCGGGCCGGGACTTAGATAAAAGGATGTCACTCTGGAGTACGATTTACGGTCTGGACATCAAAATACCGGAACGAAACTAGACCGGGTCTCTGTAGCAGGTGCGTATTCGTAGATTTTGTAGAACCATTTTTAATCAATTTATTTTTTGTTTTGTTTTACTTACTTTATTTTATTTTTTCCATTCCTGATGTTTTTTTCGTCGATGCACAGATAAGTTTTCGTCGTTATTAACTTTTTCTTTTTGTATCATTATCAATCATCATTGTTCGTTCTCTACCACTTTTTCCCTTGTTTCATTTCTCATACGTACTGCCGCAGTGCAGTGTATGGTTTTTAATTGTAACGAGATCATGATCCGTATCGTAGCGATTAATTACTGCTCTCCTTATGTAAAGCTAGCATGGGAAAATGTAACATTTGGCTTGTGTATATATTATCAGAACCATCCTCCTCCCCCCCCTCCCTCTTGTACGAGCAGTAATTGATTATTGTAAATGTTGATACTTGATATATCGAATTTTTGGCTTTCCATGGTACATACGATTAATGTCATATTTTTTTCAGCTTCTGTAATTTTGTCAGAATTTCATAGAAGATCTTGTGTCTTTGATTAGAACGTTTGTTTATTTTGAAATTAGTTAATTTTTTTTTTTTTAATCAATAGCGATCATTCGAAAGTTTCCTGAATCTTTTTTGACATTCCATTGATCTAGATTTCATACGTCGAATGAGAATAAGTTGCATTTTGAAGGCACGAGATCCTTGGGATTTCCTTTCCCCCTTCAAACTGATATCTTTAGAAAACCGTCGTACTCTTCTGTTTCAGGACCGGAAGTATTACGTTCGTGCGCAATAAAGGGATACCCTGTAAGAGAGCTATACGCGAAACGATAACGCCAGGATGATTAAAAAAAAAAAAAGGGCTCTGCATTGTTTAATCGAAACATTGACTGACGTCCGTTCTATCTGAATCGTTTAACGTGTAACAGCACATTCCAGCTGCTTTTCTCAATCAATCAGACGCACTGTAAAAACAGAAGTACTCCATGTTGCTGCTCGTGCTCGATACACGGGAATATTGCGGCTTCGTGCTAGCGACTGGCCTGTTTTGGAATAGAAAAGAAAAAGGAAAGAAAGAAAACGAACAGAATGTTCGCAAGGCGAATTGGTCTATCCCGCTTCGTACGTGTATCCGAATCAAAAAATCCGAATTCAAGCTAATCATATATTTTTTTTTGTTTTCTGTTTTCTTACGTTCCATGTGTTTTTCGATTTTCGAATGACAGGAGAGATTCATCGCAGCGAAGCTAACGGAACGAAACAAAAATCGCCGATGTTATTCAATTCTTTCCTCGCATTGTACAGGAAGAAACGACGAACGAGTTTTTCTTCTCAGACATTATACGTCCATATTTGCATCTATATGCATCTAATCAGGCCGTACACGCGTATACATATCCCTTTCACGGATCACTATATCATACTGAAGACAGCGTGCAATCATTCCACGAGCTGGTGTAGCTTCTTTCGATCGAGACGCTCGGATAGACTGAAGAAAAAAAAAAAAAAAGGGCAGTCACATTTAAACATAGGGGGAACATTTGTATGTCGCTTAGCATTATTGAATGTATTCTTACAAATACCACCCACGCATATACAAACACGAGAACACACACACATACACCACGTGCACGTTAGAATAATGTGAGTATATTCATCGTCATATTAAAGATTGTAACAAGATAAAAGGGAGAGAACCGCGCGTTTCCCTTTACGTTTCGTGTCTCAGAGTTTAATTGTGCAAATGATAATGTGTAAATGGTAGCGGAAAGATCCAATCTGCCAGGCGACATTTCTCTGTCTTATATTTATAATTGTACGCTGAGGTACTTATATGTTATACATTTACGTACTCACAGATATTTAATTTATTCGCTATAAAGTTCGGTTCGTTGTTTGAACGACGACGTTAATGCAGGCATGATGAATATCATAATACGTTGTATTATAAGGTTGCGTGATTGTTTAAATTATTTCGAAGCGGAGTAATTTTGCGGGAAATCTTTTATCGTTTTCCTTTTTTTTTTTTTTTTTTTTTTTTTTTTTAATTTTGTAAGAACGCACGGAACGACGATTCCTTTTTGTAGAAAAATTTATAAATTAACCTTGCGCTTTGAACATCGTTATCGCTAAAGCCAAGAATCATATACAACCGGCTGTGAATTAAAAAAAAAAAAAAAAAAATCTGAGTCTGAGAAATCCTTTAATCGTTACCGTAACCGAGCAGTTACGACGACGATAGAATAATAATCGTTTGAATTAGTCGAGTCCTTACGGTACACTTGAGCTTCGTTTAAAAGACCTCACGTTTTCGTTTTCGAACGAAACAGCGCGTTGCCGTTCCGTATCAATCTTACGCAACACGTGTCATTTTTTAAATTGCGAAACCAGTTGCTACAATCGCTGATCGTTGTACCATCTGTTACATTCAGTCGCTATGGTAATATCTATTCTATAGCCACACGGTGAACAGAGCAAGCATGGAAATCATCATCGCGAATATTTAATAATCAATGCATATTGTAATTGCAAATACAATGCAAAGCTAATTATAGTTGCAACGGATGGGAAGCAACTGTAATTAATTATACACTTACATAGAGAATGTTACGGCAGAAAAAGTAGCGAATGTAATCTATCACGACGTCATTTTCATCAGTGCATGATGAAACAACGAACGACGTAATCTCGCGGAATGTTATCGATTAATTATTATTATATTATTATAATACTTGTTGCATCGAAGTAACGTATTAAATTGAAGGAAAAAACTTTCGCGCGGTGGCCGCTTGCTTGTTTAACTAACACTCTTTGAAGTCTTGCTTGTTATATAAGCTCTATTCGCGTATATAAGAGCGTTGAATAACTAAGAAAAAGTTAAAAAAGAAAAAAAAAAGAAAATCTTTCGAAATAGAAAAAGAAGTTCAGCTTTTTCGCAGAAGCTTTATTAACGTGGGTTCTATTGGACTGGCCTAGTTCAAAAGATTTTACGATTACACCTTGGATATCTTGGTGTACTGGAATTATTTACAGTCGTAGCGATGATATGATGGTTCGGCTTTTTTTTCGATTTTCGTGCAATTTTCCAATCATTCTTTTCTTTTATCTTTTTTTACTCGAGGCTACGGAATACGACCTTGGTGTTCAATCCTGCGTTCATCGACGATGATTCTTAATCGTTTTTTCAGATGATCGTTCTTTCCCTTTCTGTCATTAATTATTCATTCTCGTAGTCTGTCGTTTCTTTCATTTGAATTTTCATGTGTGCTCTCATTATCTCGGAAACAAACATGCATTTATTGACATACGCTACCATATAATGCGCCTGAGAGCTTGAAGGCCTAGATTTAGTCGTTTTTATTCAGCTTTGGATTTTATTTCTTCGTTTTTCACGATTTTATCCAACACGGCACGACACAGCGTCGAGAAATAATTTTTTCTTTTTTCCACAATTCACAGCAGCTGGATTTTTACTAGTATTTTTAAGTGCAATCCACGTGCAATCGAATTAAGATTGTTTTCTCCATGTAAACTTGCACTGCTATGTGTATTTATACATTTGTCTTAATCTTTATTCTTTGCTTAAACTTTATGCACTTAATGAAATGCAATCTGAATGTTTAACTGTTAAGCCTTAATTTTAAGTTCAAAATTTTTAATTCTGGTAATTTATTTTTAAATCTTATCTGGCAAAAGTCTTGTACATAGTGAGCGGCAAAAGACACGTGTAATTTTTAATCGCTTTTATTCATAATTTTATTCCATGTTAGATATTTTAGTAATTTTATTCTTTTGGCACGGAATTACTTTCTTCCTTGTTTTATCTTTATCTTAAGGAAATTTATTTTTTGAGTGAATTTCAAATGAGTTGTAGATCAACGTTAATCGATGATCTACTTCATAGTCGAGCTATAGTTGTGATACAATGTTAGGAATAAGGTTTTTTAGTCCCCCACTTATTGTCGAAAGTAGTCGCTTTATTCTGTAAATTGTTTAAGGTATTGCAGCTCTCAGGTGCAAGTACTGTTATTTAAATAATATGTAAGTTTTGATTTATAATAAATATTTCCACTTGTAATCCTTGTTCGTCTGTTTCTTTCGCGTGGAAAACATCCGAATGTCCCTTATCGTATGATGAATTCCAAAAGATACGCATTTAAGCAACATTATTATTGTATTCGTGTTTTCGAATTTTATTAAAATTTCGTTGGTAACAAACCCTTGTTTATTTTTTCCTTCTTTTTTTTGTTCTGTATCTTCTACTCTTCGCTTTTCCCTCATGTAGCTTTTAAACATTGCATTTTGTTTCATATTACCGAGCTTGTTCAACTTTATCAATTTCTTATTTATTAAAAGTAATAATAGATGAGTGTGAATAGATGAAGAATTTCATATTAAAAAATATAAAGATCTTTCTTCTGTTTTTCTCATTTTGAATTAGTCGTGTAAAGATTGATTAACAATTAAAAAATGAAGAATTTTATATTTCAAATATTTATATAAAGTATAAATAATATTTATATAAAAAGAATTGCTAATAATCTTATTACGGAAATAGCTTTTATGAATAGAATTTTAACATGAAATTCTTCGTTCATTCTATTTATTAATCGTAATTACTACAAATCTAAGGAAAGGAGAAATTTTTATAAAATTAATACGAAATTCTTCGTTCCTAATTTAACGATAGAGTAATTATTCCTACTGTGTGCCTTTGTACTCTAATATTAAAATATAAGAGAATTTGTAAGAATAAATAGAAGTATTCTTTATGGAGTTTCTTGTTCATTTTATTCTTACAAGTTTTTTTGTATAATGTACTATTAGAGCATACAAATAGGAACAGGTACACTAATACGAATAATTAGGCTTCATTTTTGATTTTAGTAGCAATTCATGTCATTCAGCTGATAAGATTGGCCGGTTATTTATAACATTACAAACGGAGCTATAAATATCGACAGTCTGTTCGCTATAAATACCGATAATGTGTCGTTCGTCATCTTGATTGCCAGACGGCACAAATGCGCGCTCTTATAAATACCAAAAAAAAAAAAAAAAAAAAAAAACGATTTCGATGCAAATATGACATACATTTGCACCGCATCGTCGGGGCTATTGTTAACTTCGTAATCACTTTTTAACTGAATCTTGAAGTCTGTTTCTTGAATCACGCGATTGTTACGCTCGTAAAATGCTGTAAAACGAAAGAAAGAAATAAGAGAAAAACAGAGCATAATTTTCACTGCGTACGAAATTTTATTACATAATTATATCGTGAGACCACATCAGCCATTTGTTCCATCCACTGTTTCGAATTATAGAAAAGTTTTTATTGAGCATAGAGTGTTACACGTTACAATAGTAATGATAATCAATAATCGTAATAAAGAATGAGAATAATTGATAATCAATGATATTACCTTATTTGTTTTTTTTTCTTCTTTTCAACAAGTAGAAACTATCACGTTTAAAAGTTACACTTATAAAAGGGTAATAGACAGACAGACAGACAGATAGAGAGAATATAGAGATGGAGAGAGAAAAAACAGTACCCTTTTACAAACTTCTGATTTGTATCGGCTTGACTAGCATATTAGAAGCATTAATGTTACAAGTTAATCGTAATCAATTAGATTCGTTGAGAAGGGGGGAAGGGGAGGGCGCGGGAAGGATTGAAAGCACGTTTAATGCGAAAGGGGCGGGTTATTAATTACGACATTACAGGTATTAAAAATTCGCTTCGTAATAAATTAGATACGACATATAAAGGAGAAATGTACATTTATAAATCGCTAAGTAATTATTATCGTTACACGTACTCGTCGAGGGCTACACACACTGTGTTACTTCTCATCGTTTTCTTTTCTCCATTTTTTCTTCCCCCCCCCCTTTTTTTGCCCGTTTCTTCATTCAAGAGACAATAATAACAATTGCAAGGCTGATTTGTACGAGAGTTTCATAGTAGTAAAATATTCGCTCCACGACTTACCCTCCCAACCCTCATATCTCAACCTCCGTGCAAACCTCCAAAAACACACACATGTACACACACGCACACAGCGCAACGTGTGATCAAGAACTGCTTGCCTTCGTTATTCGATTGTTCATTTCTGGAGAGAGAGAGGGAGAGCGAGAGAGTGAGAGTGTGAGAGAGAGAGATACAGAGTGAGATTAATTAGTTCCACAGCCTTTTATAATAATATTTAGGTGAGCAAATCAGCCTGGCAGATTCGGAGAAAGGAAGAAGCGACACGCGCGCTTGTACACACACGCGACACAAAAACGAAACATCCGACGAATGATAGTAAAATATTGTGTACAACTTCCCAATAAATATACGCGACGTCCGCTTAAAAGTACAGATTGCTTGTTATAATCCGCCAACGTCTCGTCGAGAAAGTACTTAAAATAGAGTCTAAACTAGCCTTTCGTGCTCCTAAGTCTAATATTAAATTTGTAATCGAGGGGGGGATGTTTCCTCCCCCTTGATGATTTTTATTCGGTTATACTTTAGGCTTGAATCACCCCTAACAAAGTTCATCCAAGATATCTCTGATTTCCTTTGCGTGTGTATAAACAATTCATTCGAGATGAAAATTGATTTTTTTCATAACGTTGAACAGAATGAAAAATATACAAACGAATATAAATATTAATACCAGAGCCATCAAACCTGTCAATGAATTTCAGGTTTAAAAGAAAATTTAATGTAATATTGATTTCCGTTTAAACATTGACAGTGATTGCATAGATCTATTTATTTTAATTGTCATCGTTTAAATTGTAATGATGTAGGATTCCAGTGTTCAAAATGGCATCGTCAATTGTTTAAAAATACTTGAAATTTAAAATACGTCAAAAATATTTTTTAAGAAGGGAATTGAATAATTTCATCCACCTATGGGAATATTACAGAGATATTTGGTTGCTCTGTTTCAGCGACTTCGTCCCATAAAAAACGTATATTGTTCTCTCGTGAACGTAGATTTCGAGATTGAAGAATGCTTATAAAAGATCGAAAATCTTGCGTTCTTCGTTCAACGTGAAGAATGCTTCAATTTCTCCAATTCGAAACCTACTTCGTCGACGAGACTTAATCGACAGCTTTATCATCGAAATGTTTCGCAAAATATCAGAATACTGAGTAATACACGATCCTTCATCTCGTTTTATTCGCGCGTTCGCGAACAAGAAGCGGTCGTTCGGCGGAAATTTGTCTCAGTGCCGATAATGGGATCGATCATCCCATTCAGCCGATTCGATGCTCTAGCACCTGCCTGTTAATACATTGGCTGCCACGATGGTCACCGATCATTAATTTTAGAATGATGATGAACATCATTAGAAAAAAATATTACAAATGACACATATACATAAAATGAAAAATGCGCTTCCATTGCACTATTATATCGTAATATTATTTTTTTTAGAAAAATTAAATACTCCGCAGGTAAAACCAAATAAATTTTTGCGCGGCAGTCAACGTGTTAAAAAGCGACCAATCAAAATTATCGACGATCGTAGTAATTTCAAACATCGGATATATAAGAGAATATAGATCTAGATTAACACTACAACGACCGGTCAGGAATGATTTTCACAAAGAGCCAGCACATTTCGTTAAAATAATTTACAACCGTTAAAAAAATCACTTGACGCTATATAGTTACATCGTCATAGATCATTAAATGCTGAAACTTACATGACGCCACGGTCACGTCGCCGATTACTAAAACGCTAAAAATTACACGACGCTACACCGATCCTCATAGTGTTAACACGATTTACGAATAAAGGATACAAGATTCAATAATCGTTTCTCTTAAATTAAACTTTGGTCGCTTTCGAGGGAATCTTTTTTTTTCCTTTTCTTTCGTTCTTTTTACGTCAATCAAAAGTTGTCTACATGTCCGGCAGTGTTGAAATATATATCCTAAGAGTTATCGAAGAGGATTTTGTGCTCGAGATTAGAAAAAAATTCAGTAGTTTATTGCGAATCCGCTATGTCTAAGAGTGCGAAGAATATGGCGATCGAAAGGAAAACACGTTGCTAGCAATAAAAAAACTAACAAGAGCAAAGAACAGATGCTTCAAACTCGTTAGTTTCGTCGTTCGTCCTAAGATTAAGAACTGGTCTTCGGCCAGGCGATCTTCGCGTCAATCCGCTTGTAAGCGAAAAGGCAGTGAGAGAGCTCTTGTGGACATTCGTGGTCACCGAGTAAGGTTTCTATAGTAGAGAATAATTAAATTATACACATGATACCTCTTCGACCTTGTACCATCATGATAGCACAGGTTAGTAAATGGTAGTTTAATTAATTCTATTTTTTTTCTTTTAATCGTTCAATGCTGTAATTGTGTAGTTGCTTTTTAATCGTTCTTCAGCTACTTAGCTAATTTCTTAAGTATATAGTTGACGCGCATAATAACTTATTCTTTGTGTATCCTTTGTTATTAATTGTACTTCGGATTAAAATGTATCTAGACAAATTCGTTCAGAAGAAATTTGTATAAATTCTGATATCTTCAAAATTAATGAGAGATTAATAATCTATTAAAATATCTAAAAGCATTAAAGAATAAAATTTCTCATGTTTGTATAATTTCGATAAAATGAATTTTTACCTTCCCCTTGTACCAGTTTAAACAATCCATAGTCCTGGGGGTTAGTGCACCTGATCTTATGTGCCAGGATGCGACAAATCTCTCTGGTGTTCATATTTGGTCGTACAGGCAACGTTCTGGTGTTCAGGGATCCGTGCAGTTCATCTGGTACTAAGATTCGTAGTACGGATGAACAGTCTGGTGTTCCACAACCCTGAAACATTCGAACAATAGTTTCTAAACATATCCTTTGCATATTTTACATTAATTTGGTACTAGTAACACAGTCGTCCATTAATATTAAAGTGATAAATAATTACTTGTAATTACATTAATATATTTTTCAAATCTAAAGAACACTAACACTTTGTACTTGAAAAAGATACCAATCATTAATATGTTAATGTAATTTAAAAAATGATCGAAACTGTATTAATGCTTCAGAGACCGGCATCAGCGAAGTCACTTACGTTTAAAGTGGACATCGTTCCCTGGCTGGACTTGAACATCTTCAAAACGTGAACTGCGCTCGACAAGGTCGTCAGATAATATCCCCCTTCGCCAGTGAGAAGAGAGGGATGAAGCAGACCCCACATGTACTCAGCCTCCACCTCAGCGGCCACAACCTTGCCACGAACTAACACCCAAACTAGAAGAGGAAGAAGGTCGTCGGCGCCCAGCGTTACGTGTTTACCCGAATTTGCGTGTTTCACCTGGAAAAAAGTTACTCTGGATAAGAAGTATTAGAACAAACATTTAAACTTTGACATCACTCCATATGAAGATTACGTAGGAACATTACTAAGTTGCAGCTGGATTTATTTGAAAGGGGGAAACTAGATTCCCCTAGCTTTACAAATTTCCAATCTTTTAAACATAGACAAACTAACGTTGCAATTAGACTATAGATTTTTATTTACTTATACAGAAGAAATTTGAAACTGCAAAAATGCACAGTAACGTCCTTAAGATATGAATTTGCATAAATCGATATTTTTGAAATTTTCAAAGTTTCACCCATGTTCTTCATACGTAGTGTGTGGTTCATCAGAAAATTAACTTTAGAATCAAGGAAATTTTATTATAAATTTTATTAATATTAAGAGCTTTATTATATAAATTAAAGGTATTTGAAAAGAAAATGATAGCGCAACTTACAGAATTGAAGATCGCCGAAATGGCTCCGAGAAGGTTCTCCAACTTATCCAGAGGTGAATCTGCCTTTTGAAGTCGATCGATGTACTTGAGGATCAGCTCTAAACTGGCTTCCGATGGGGGTATGATCTTTGGCTGTAAACAAGAATATTAGCAATGTTAATTGATTTCACTTTCAAATTTAATTTTATTAATGATACAAATTGTAATCTACTTTAAGAGTCTGAGGCCTTTTAGCTATAAACTTCTAGATTCTGATTGTTCTAGTCTATAATAGAATAAATTAGGCACACTGAAATTATATCAGTAATTACATAAGTAAGAGTAGTTAGAGAAAGGATCACTATTTTGAAAATTCGCAACACCAAAATCAAAGGTTTTTCTCTCTTTGGATCAAAAACTAAATCAAAATAAATAAAATTATTATTCTTAATCTTCGCTTTGGTCTTTTATTCAATTTTCGAAGAGAGAGAGCAGATATTTTTCTAGGTGGAGCTTCGATTTTCCAAGAAACCCAAAGAATATTTGTAAAATTTAATATGTAAATCAAATTGCTTAGATTCCGTTTCTTTATTCGAATATAAAATAGATGTATAAAATTGCATAAATATTCATGTTATCTACAATTCAACTCAAGTAATGAAAGATTAAAATCCAAGAAAAAAAAAAGGGAAAAATCAAATTTTCACTAAACTGCAGCAACTATGATCGTAGAAAATAATTGGAATGGTCTCTTTACTATGAAACTATTCTCGACCGTAAGAATGAACTGTATCGAAAACTCCCATTCACCAGACTATAATCATTTCGACAAACTACTAGTTATTAACTCGAGAGATTGTAACTTCAATCAACTCGTTACAAATTAAGATCCACGCAAGAGTGAAATTTTCGCCATAAGAAAATTCAGCTAAGTAACTAAATGTTAAGATCCAGCTCGGCCAACTAAGAATTGAGATCTAGACGTGACAAAAACAAAGCTGTAGCGTCTACAATGAAAATAACGATTAGAACAGGCTCTCTAAACTACTCGCTGTGTCGAAACCACTATCGCAAAAGCGACCGTGAGAACAAACAATTCCCATTCGCCAGGCAATAATCATTTCGACAAACAGTTACTAACCCGAACGCCGAGATCCTGAATGTGTTTCCCTTGGGCGTGCTGGATGTTCTCGGCGAGAGTTTGCAACGAGCCAGTGGCCACGTAATGTTCGATAAACAGTCTGTAAACGTGTTCCCTGAGCGGTCTCACTACCAGGCTCATCATCACGCCCTCCAAAATCGCGTCCAAGTTCAAAAATTCATTTGGCTTCAGCTTTATCCTTTCTTTCTCCACTTCCTTCTCGAACTCCCTCTCGCCGTGTTTCACCAGATAGTTCTTCATCCCGGACATGAACTGTCTTATGTTCCTCATGACCACGTGCGGGCTAGCTTCTTTCCCTTCCTTCGTGCACTGAATGAAATTGTCGATATTCTGCGAGAAGGTGGTGGTTTTGTCGGCAGCCAATTGAAGGGCGTACGACCTTATGGTGCAGCCTGTGCCCGTGTTATCGCGGTTCCTGAGGGCTTGCAACCTTGGAGGTGCTGCGGAGCAAAAAGAAAAATTCGATTAGGACGATTTGAGGTTTGATAGTGAGAGATAGAAAAATGAAACTCGAATGAAAAATTGATTTCTGAATGATGATGGCCTGTCAATAGATCAAATGTAGGGACACAAGAATCAATAGAACGTTTAATATAATATTTAACAGATTATCGTTCAGGCAACCATAATTCATTGTTAATTCAAGTTTCATCAAAATGTACTATGAACACTGAAATACATTAGGTTATTGTTCATTTTATTGATAAAAACGACAATTTAATTTTATTGGTGAAAGTGAGAATAACGATTCGAACATTGATAAAGAGAAGTAAATGTTTAAGTAGGAGTTTAGTTAATAGATAACGAATGAAGAATGAACATTGTAATAGAAATATTATTATTAGAGGGATGTTACTTTCTCGTAGTTTAGCACTAGTATTTAAGAAGTTTAATTCAAACTTTATTAGTTCGGTATCTTAGTAAATAGATGCGGTATCGCGAAGATTCTTATCGTTGAACTACTAAATAAGTGCCTAAAGATAAGATTATCTTATCGTTGAACTACTAAATAAGTGCCTAAAGTGTGTTAAAAACATGATAAAGAGACTTTATCTGTTCACTGTATATGTGACGTAATTATAAAGATATTGACTTTGAATTTGACTTTCTTTTATTATTCTTGTTTTTATTATCGGTTAACACATCGTTGTGAAAAAGCTTTTTGGCTATGCAAATTTTTCAATTTGCTAACAAAAATTTCAATTAAATTTAATATTTAATAATTTAAATTATAAGACAATTTGTTTAATGGTTTTAAATTCATGATTTAAATAATTTTAAATTTAGAATTTGTAGTATATTCGGTAATAATAGACACGTATTTAAAAATTATACATATAATTAGCTAATTATAAACACGTTAAAAAATTATCGAACTACTTCTTACTTTTAAAGACTATTTGCAATCTTCTGCAAATGCACTGGAACCACTTGCCAATTCTTCGAAAGTTGCAGACGGAGCTTAAAGAGAAATTCTTTTTTTTGGCGTTAACAATTGTTATCACCTGTATCTCCATTGAACAATTCACCATTTTGTATTTAATATTAAAAATGTGTCAAAACTTTATTCCGCTCCGCTGTATCGTATTGACTGGAAACTACAATACTGTTCCTCAAATCTTCGAAACTCTTCACAATTTTACACAATATTCCTCAAATTTTCAAACGCACAAATTATCACAAAGTTTTCTTTATTTTGCTCGACACAATGTAGTCGATAATTTATAATTCGAATTTTACTTCCTCCTTCCAAATGATTTTTGGTTCTCGTGAAATATATTCAATGTTTGTAAAATTCAACTCTGAATTTGTAAAATTGCAATTTGCAATTTGAAATTTTAGTTTTGTGCGCAGATTTCCGGCTTTCTTTTCGATTTCGAAGGGGACTTCAGCTTTTATATAAACTATCCGAATTAAAAGTTAAAAACACATTCACAACAATATCGATCCTCAGTCTTCTTTCCATAGTTTTTTTCTTCTATCTTTAGATTGTACAACTTTCAACGATCCTCTTCTACAGAATTACGCTGTTGATTCGTATAACGAGTCTGCTCTCTATTCGCGTATTTCTTTTTTTTTCTTAATCGGATTCGTAGCTATCGCGAGGATCGTTTGATCCAAGGAAATGCTCTCAAGTCGAAGGACTCCTCGAGGTGGCTAGCTTATCAGCCTCAGAATTCCGCATAAAATTATCGACGACTATGACCCGAACTAGAACTGCTTTAAACGTCTTAACGAGACTCCGTCGACTGGTTATCTCGCCGACCCTGCAATCTTACGGCCAGATATACGCATCTCCCTTTGCGAAAGATTTTTACACGAACATTTTTCTTTCGTGCTCTTGATCTTTAGAGAACGATGAATGGAAATTCAATATGATCCTTGAAGATATAGGAGAGAGCTAGATGATTTTTTTTTTTAATAAATTGGGAAGTTTGATTTACGAATGCGGTTTTCTGTAAACTTCAGTATTTTACAATATCTTGGTTGCAATATTTTATAACTTTGGAAGAACAAGGATCTTGAAGATCTCGGTTAAGAAATCGATTCAAATTATAAGCGAGATAGTTCACGTCAAACTTCTTGCAACACAGTCAAATGGTAATCAACATTTTTAACAAGTCTTTTAAGAAACCGTTGAACATCGCGAAGAACTTGTTGCGAGCACTATATTCATTCACCGAATTGCCGAAAGTAACTCAAAGATGTGAGTTGTGTCGATCGAGTTGATCGAGCGAGCTAGCACGAGTTCTCACGAAACTGTACCGATTGATGGACTGACCGACACTGAACAATTGTCAGCGTTGTTGAGAAAGGTAACTTATATATGTGCATCGTATTGGTAAAGACGCGGTAGAGGGGTGATAAATGAGTTTACAAATGAGGGAAACTAGATTTGGATATGACTCAACTTGCCATATCTTTTTCGCTGTTCTTTGATCTAAGATCAGTGACCTTCTAAGGAAACAGAGAGATTAATGAGTTCTTAATAAGTTTTTAAAGATTTGGGATTCAATTAAACTTAATTAAATTAATAGGAAATTTTGTATGACGTTGAATAGAAAGCAGAAAAATTTTAAGTATATATATATATATATATTATCGGATTATTATCGGATCGTAAATTTGTATAACAAAATAATTAAATGTTAGACGAAGCATTAACACTTTGGATATTTTATACGTTACTTCGCGTTTAATTTTGAATTTTAGAATTCCCACAATTCGCATTTTTGAGAACACAATTAAAAAAGCAGACGGATGTAATTCGTTTTATTCGAAATAAAATAAATGTGGCCAAGCCTGTTTACTACAACGTATTAAGGTAAGTCCATCCTCCGAATGGATGGGCCATCGGCAATGCTTATATCTCGACCAATGTTTCCACGCTATTACGAGGATGATGTCTTTTCATCCTTATTGTCGTCGTTACTTCGATTTACCTCGGCCGGAACTTTTCTTCGTAGACAAATATCGCCGTTGGAGTGGTGCGCAAGTTAAGAAAAAAAAAAAAAAAAAAAAAAAGATTGTACAAGATGGAAAGTTTTACAAAGAGTTCTCTGAGGAACTTGCAGAAAGTTTCGTTTCACGGCAGATGAAAACAAAGGGAAAGTTTCCTTTTTTATTTGAGAGGGAGAAGAAGTTGTTCTCTACGTTTCTTAAAGTAAATAATTCTTTTAATTAAACAATTAAAATCTCTCGAACTAGCCCACACAATGGATATATGAATATCTCCCTCCTTTTGAAATAAATTAGAAAGTGATTTATAATTAATAATCATAAACATATTATTTCCTTGTTACTGTTAAAGTGATTCTTCGTGCACTTTTGTTCGATTACTCCTTTGATCGTGTGCTTCTGTTTTAACGAATGAAAATTTTATCTAAATTTTACTAGAAAAGCTAACATAAGTAATTTATAAAATTCTGCTTAAAAATTTTTAATCGCATCTCTCATGCAGTTAAGTCATCGAATGTTTCGAGCTGCGAAACATCGAAACGATCGTTTAAATTATTCGCAGGCTCATAGCCACTATGAAACAACCCCTCGTATAACACGTGGTTCGAGTTCGGGGGATGACTGCGAGCAGCGAGGCGCAACACGCGAGAGTTTGCTATTCCAAACGACCGACACCTCGTAAACTATTCCAATTTGTTGGCAAAGCCAGCCATTATCGTTCGCTTTATAGGGTCTGTCGTTCGTTATAAACCTTCGAAGATGAAACTATCGCGAAACTTCGCCAAACGAAATTCACCTCAAGCTAAAGTGAAGTTTTACGATCTTCCACGAGCAACGCGAGAGAAGATTTAAGTTTAAAAATTAAAAAATTTCTTTAAAAATTTTTACCCATCTGGAAATCCTAAATTTTCAGATTTGTATTATGAGATTTCTATTTTTGTATGAGTAAATATGACAATATTTGTCAGATGAAGTTAAAGATATATGAACTTCTTTGTACGAAGAAATATCTTGTTCAAGCCGTTCCTCATTGAGACTCATTGCTCTAATTATAGTTAAATTACTCATTTGATTTATGTATTTCTTTCAGAAGCGCGTGGCATAATGACATCAAAATTTCAACGATCCACATTTGACCATGATAATCTTGTAGTAGTTGAAAAAACGAGGTAACGAAGATATGATTGAACAGTAATAGCGTAAGCATAGACGATATGAATAGACATTGCGTACAATTTGTGACAATGTATTTTTTCGGCTACCACATTTTCGTGTCGTCACGTCCTGTCGTACAGGATTCAGATAAATTTTGCAGCACTGCAGCACTACTAGTGATAAGAATTAAAATTAAAAAATATGGACAGTGTTGCCAGATTTGTTTCGAGAATTATTCATTGAATTGAACGTGGTGGTGCTTCATTAATGAAGAGATTGGTGAAAATTGGGATGAAGAATATAGTGTATATTCGACTATTAACATCTATTTAAAAGTATTAAAAAAAATTGATTGAAATATGATATTTTTATGAACAATGTAATTAAATATGACGTTTTTTGATTTACAAATTTGTAAATTCGCAACCTGAATGAATTATTTTTATCCGGTAAACTCGATTTTATGAAAGTTTGAACTAGTCAATAAAATATTTCTATAAATATTGTTTACAATAAAGAAGCACATTATGTGTTGTAAATTATTTCATGCAAAATTCATCCATTTCAAAATTTCAAAGTCGAATTTATTTTTTTAAACGATACCATAGATATTTTCTTGTTTAGAGTACGATGTTATTTATTAAGACGAACTCACTGTGCTGCATTTTCGACGGCCGAAATCATTTATTGTCATAAATTATTAATAAAAATGATATGAAATGATATGAGTGACTTAATGATATGTTATTAAGATTTTATGAGTTTAAAACATTGCTCATTCGTATTTTCCTCCATTCTGATTGCCGGTGAAACTTGCAGATTAACTACTCTTTCATTGATTTCAACGATCCTTAAACATCATTTAGAAATCGATATCCCGAACGACCCTTTCTTCAACAAATAAAATCCAACATACTCGTTAGAAAAAGAAACTGTTCAAAATACCTTCACGATACAAGTCACTGAAATCGGCGAGGAAGTAGTCAGTCTATACTTTCATTCACTTTGCCTTTGTTATTGTGCATAATGAAGAAAGAAAAACGAATTGAAAGGACACGGGCAAGTTTCGTTTTTCCTGACGAAAAGTTGCCCATAGTTGCCAAGACTTAAAAGTCTCACATGATTGTCACGTTTCTGTTACTGTTCTGTCCGTCGACTCGATGAAATGATTAAACTAACAAAATAGGCGAGTTAGAGGATTTTTCTGTATCCGTCCGAGCTCAACCGATCTCGTCTGTGGAATAATGTTACATCTACATCGAAAATTAAATTGAATTAAACGTGAACGCTTTCTTATTTGCATAGCTATTCTTAAAAGCCGATCAATTTAATTTTTGACTGCGATATAATTATTTTCTACATAAATTAGTATTATATGTCACAGACTTATAAATTAGCATTTAATACATGTCAACGGAATTACGAGTTAAAAATTACCGTGCAAACGTAGTTTCATTTTGTAAAAAAAATGCAGAAATTACAGTATTTATTGTTGCCTTAAATTAACAGGGGCTATAAAACAATAAAATTGTAAAATTGTAAAATTTTAATAAAACCTAAAAACTGTAATATTGATTACTCTAATGGAAAAAGTGTTTTTGGAAGTATCGACAAAAATTACCACCTGTTTATGTTTGTAAAACGGCATCAAGCTAAGAACTACGCAACCTATAGTTCAGTTTAGATCGTGAAAAAAAATTTCTTTCCTTTCTTTATTTCAGAACTGCAGGGATAATTAGTTGATAAATAAAATATTAAACTCCCCCAGCGGGGCACCATGGGATGACGAGTTAATCGTATAGTTAATGTCTGTAAATTCAATGTAAACACATTCTGTAGAATACGGTTATTGTTATAATATATGCGAAATAATTTTTATTTTTTCTTTAAATATGTAAAATATTTTAAATATTATAACTTAGATTTAAATATTATAACTTACGAATAATATAAAAATAATATTATAATATAGATAACATTTTATAAAAATAGAAAATTTG
>WIUT01004166.1:0-17800 GCA_010645135.1 Tetragonula clypearis | reverse complement strand
ATATGTCATCAATCCTTCACTCGAAAGAAGCGAGCTTCTCTATTAATATGTATCTAATTAGTATCTAATTGCAATATTTTAAATAATAATTTAAATTCCCGGTAAATCAATCATGGAACTAGTTTTACAACGTAATAACGAAAATCGGCCAGGCCAATAGATGGAAATTTATTTACCGTTTGTATAGTGTTATATAGTTGTGTAGTTAAAAAGTGAGATACGCGACAACTCATGCTATATATATATATATATACACACACTTCTTGATGCATTTTCTTGAATGCACTTTCTAAAAATAAATTCACGTATGTTGTAACGGAATTCATTGAATTGATCAATTTGACTCCGGTCAACCACAAAGGTCAGAATTTCAATCATTCCTCGAGGCTTTCGTCAGACCTTACTTCTTTCTCTTTCTCTTCTCTTCTCTGCAAGAATCTAGGAACGTAGGATTAATTACGTATTACCATACCTATTATTATGCTCAAACGTCGGCACCAGCGTTGATTCACTTCAGAATGCCCCGTCTGTGTGATTTTATACCAGCTGCCTATCCGCCATTCTATTTTATATCACTTCGAGTATCTCTTCATTCGTCAAACACGTTTCTTGTAAGTTATCTGTAACTTCTTCTTCTTTTTTTCTTTTTTTTTTAATAAAAATACCCTTGTCTCTGACAATTCAGGCAGAAGTTTTCTTTCGCTAAGCGTTAACACGCTGTCGGACAAAGTCAGGGAGAAGAGGGTCTGTCTCTCTCTCTAAGCTGTTCGAACTTAGGTTAGGACAGCCTTTGGACTAGGCTTTGGACGAAAGAGCATCGGCGTGGCGCGGCGTGCCGCTGCTGGATCGCCAGGCAGTAGAGGGAGGTGCAAAAGGTGAAAAACAGTTTGCCATCAGCATAACCGGTTCCACGTTATATTCCCCGTGCCAGAGCGTCTCGCTGTTTCTCCGGCGTGGCCGGATGACAAGGATATTCGGCTGGCAAAGAAGAGTTTCCTTACCGATCACGATCGATCTCCGTCGATGCTGCCAGATTAGACACTGTCGTTGATCCGCGGGCGAAATGTTACGCAGAAAATTTATCTGCGAATGAACGATTGAATCGGAACCGAGAGAAATCGACGGAGTAGTATTCCAACCACCTTGGCGTAATGGATTCAACGAAATTATCGATACGAGCCAAGAAAATGATATTTACATTTGCATTTTAACGTTTGCAAGGACGACTGTTTTTTTATGAGCAAAATGTCACGAGCACGGCGCTTACAATACATAAACGAAATCAATAAAAAATGAGAATCGATAATTCAATGGTCCTTCGAAAACGCGTGATAACGCCAAGCTTGATTCAGGGTGATTTTTATATTATAAATAATTTTAACACGATAGTTATAAGCAGAATTAATAAAAAACGATGAACAAATTGATAATTCAATAATCATTAGAAAACGTGTGATATCGCCAAGCTTGATTCAGGGTGTGCAGAATTTTGAGGTTAACTCGTGTTTATATAATTCGTATCATAAACACCATACTTATATTATAAATAATTTTAACACGATAATTATAAGCAGAATTAATAAAAAATGATGAACAAATTGATAATTCAATAATCCTTAGAAAACGTGTGATATCGCCAAGTTTGATTCAGAGTGTGCAGAATTTTGAGGTTAACTCGTTTATATAATTCATATCATAAACACGATACTTATAAGCAAAATTAATAAAAAATGATGAACAAATTGATAATTCAATAATCATTAGAAAACGCGTGATATCGCATGATATCGCGTAAGCTTGATTCAGGGTGTGCAGAATTTTGAGGTTAACTCGTTCATATAATTCGTATCATAAACACCATACTTATATTATAAATAATTTTAACACGATAATTATAAGCAGAATTAATAAAAAATGATGAACAAATTGATAATTCAATAATCCTTAGAAAACATGTGATATCGCCAAGCTTGATCCAGGGTGTGCAGAATTTTGAGGTTAACTCGTTTATATAATTTATATCATAAACACGATACTTATAAGCAAAATTAATAAAAAATGATGGGAGAACAATATTTAATATTTATTGATAATTCGATAATCCTTAGAAAACGCGTGATATCGCCGAGCTTGATCCAGAATTTTAAGGTTAACTTCGATTCAATTTCAATAGAAGATATAGTAAGTCCATTTTTATATTCGTTGTTCTTATTCGATGAATATTATCTTAAGAGTTCTAACTCCTACACCTAATAGATTACGTGTGTATAATATATTATGCTGTGCTTCTGCCTTATTGGCAAGGACGGTACGTGACTTGGCAAAGTCATAAAATCGGTCATAAAACGTGATCGTTTCTTTCTTGGCTCGAGAGAAGCATTGCGACATCATTTTTTTCTTTTTTTGGCTGTTATTGGACGAATATCTGAAAGAATAACAATGAACAATTAACGTTAACAATTTAGAAGCTGTTACACGAGTCGCTTTGATTATTGATTGTTAGTCGCGGATATTTATTTACGATCCGTCAAGCACAGACGATGACATACCGATTTACGCAATGGAAGAGAAACGAGCACGATAAAAATAAGGGAAACACTATAAAGCGTTGACGTGAATCGCAGAGATGACTTTGGAGTGACGAATTGAAAAAATCGGTGATATTCATTCGTGATTCCTATCCAAGCTATCCACCACTTATCCACCGGTTTATAAATAAACGCTACCTGACGAAACAAAAGCTAGCTCGTCGACCAGGCGTGAAAGCTACCGCGACAAGTCCGCTATCGTTCCTGATACCTTGACATACGTCGACTCGTTCCAGATAAGCTTTCCACCATCCTGTTCTGCCCCGTTCGTCAGTCCAGTTTTGGTTTTTCACTTTCCACTGTGACCGACACGATACGGGAAACGATAAAACTGAAAATCGTCGCCGATCGTGCGCGAAAAGGTCAAGGATCGTTTAGTGAGAATCGAGTTTCCTCCAGTTCTGGTTGACTTCCATATATATAGAGTGTCCCGTTTTAATCTACGCGATTATCTCACGCATAGATCTTGTAAAAAGGAAAGCATCTCCAAAACTATGGATTTTAGACATAGATACGTTGATACTTTTCGATTGATGCAAAAAAAAAAAAAAAAAAACATGCATAATTATACTTGAAAAATTAGTATAATTGGCGAGCTTCACGTGTCTATTTAGAGACAAACTAAGTGATACCAAATCACTGCGCTCTCAAAAACAGAAAAAGGAAAATGCATCCGAGATATTCTATTTTTAAGTGACGATATAATTTTAAACGTTAAAACGAGACACCCTGTACAATTCTCCATAAAACAGAGCGAAGATGAACGTTGTTACAGAAAAGATAGACATCGATGGATGATCGAAGTGTTGCCGTGTCTTTCTCTAAGAACTTCGAACATCGAGTTTCCTTGAGACGTCGTCGGTTGCTTGAAGGTTAATCTCGATAAGAGGAATCAAGGCAATTTAATGAATCGCAAAAGTCTCTAAACCACTCTAAGGTAACCTCCAAGTGGTTATTTAGCTCATGGTAATGTCGTTCCGGATAAGCGATCACGGGTAATAACCCAGGCATTAATAACGCACGGAGGAAAAAAGATTTCCCTCTGGATGGAAGAGCAATTATATCCGGGAGATAGATCTCGGCGATCTCGCAGATGAAGATGACGAGTAAAACCAGCTACTACGCGGCATAGAGTAGGTAGTTTCTTCTTGCTTCTCGTTCTTGTAACGCCACTTCGAAGGAGGAAGAGTTCGATTACGATCCTCCAGTTTCGCCGGTTGCATCAACCGTTGGGAAAACGTTTCCGGTTATTATCGACTTCCTCCCAAACGCCAGACCGACCGGCGCGACTCGTCGCGCAAGATGTTATTACGTTTTCTGTTGCTCCTTATCTTCGTGTTCCTCGGGACATTCCCAGTAATCCTAGGGCAAATCTAATAAGAAGCAATAGACAACAATCTCTGCGATCACTTTTGAATGTGAAATTCATAGTTTCTCCTTCTCCCTTCCAACAAACGTAGTTTCCGATTTACATGGATCGCCATCAGGTCTATTCTTTATTACTATGTGCAGAATGAACTCGATATCGACAGAGATCTTAGTACAGAGAAGGTTTAGGTTATGCTAGGCAATACTATTCGTAAGTAGAGTTCGTTTCACCCCCTTTTTATATCTTTTTGCAGCTCTATATTCTCTATAAAAAGATACTCTATGAATTACAATACGCTGTCTGTAAAAAGATACCACGTAGCTTGATCATCTTGAGTGTCCTCGTTGTATCTGAAGATACGAAAAAGTTTGATTGATAGAAATCGTCTAATACAGAGAAGGTTATAACAGCTTCTTCGTAAGTGGATGAGTATGTTTTTGAGTTGAATAATATATTTTTTTGTAGCTCTATATTCTCTATAAATTATAATACGCTGTCTGTAAAAAGATACCGCGTAGCTTGATCATCCTGAATGTCCGAAGATACGGAAAACTTTCGATAACAGAAATTGTTTAATACAGAGCTAGGACAGTTTCTTAATAGTTTCTTCGTAGGTGGAGGGGGATTCGATCGGAAATCCATCTTTTTACGTGAAATGGCATATCCTCTCGCATTCTCGAGAAACTATTCATTTAGGATCCTAACCTCGAATTCTGTAAAATCTGTCGCGTGAAAGGTAATTGTATTCATGCAATCCTCGTCTTTCACTCATACGTGATCAATGTGCGTACGTATACCTGAATATATGACGAATACACCTAAATATGCATTCAGCACGCACAGCATACTGGAGCTGAATGTCTCGCGAAATTTGCAATTTCGATGGACGATTACAGGCGCAGAAGCATCGGGGATCCGCTTGGTGAGTGGAGCCGGGGCCAGAGAGGCAGCCAGTCCCGATCGATACGCGGCTAGTCGATCAGCATGAAGCTGCAGAACTTGAGCGGCGGTGGGTCCAGGTGCGCCAGACGCGCTCTGCTGTTCGTGTTTGCTTGGGGACTGCTGATGATCGCGGCGGTGCAGTTCCATCACATGGAGAACAGCCTGAGGGAGACACCGAGCGCCGAGGAGTCGTCCAACGAGTTCCTCCTCGACGACGTTTACCGTCGACGCGAGCTGATGAAGAACCGCGGCTCCTCCAGCCTCGGCCTCTCCAGATACCTGTTGCAGAGATCCTCCGCGGACTCGAGTTTCTCGAATTCCGGCGGCTCTAGTCTTCTCACCACTCTGACCACCATGTCCAACAACCCGACGAGGAACCCGCTGGATCTGGAACCGCTGCTGGACAAGAGGCCGGCGAAAACCGAGGATGAGCTGATCGAGGAGATCGAACAGAGGATACCCAGCCTGCCTTTGGCCTACTGGAACAAGAACAGCAAGTATAGCGGCGGTCAGGCGAAGTCCAAGGGGAATTACAGCTGCTCGAATTTGAAGTATCCCTCCATCTACGACATCGAGTTCAACAACGTTTACTGGCAAACGATGCAGACGAGTAACGGCACGTTTCAGCTGTTCGGTGCTTACTACGACCGACGAAAGTTGTCCAGGATAGGCCCGGCGGTTCGAATCGTCGGCATGATCGACAGGATCGAGCCGATCGTGAAGACTCACTGCCAGCTGTGGTACGACGGGCAAAGGGATCCGGCCATCGTTGAGACCCTCGAGTACAAGTACATCTGGTACCCGAAATGGGGCAACTACAAACAGGGGATCTATCAGCCGTACGTGATTGCCTGCAAGATCCCTCAGTCCCATTGGTCGAAGGGGCCTCCCGCCTCGGTCTCCATGGTGGAGAAGAGCTGCGACACTCCCAGCAACAATCTCCGTGTCATATACAACAAACCGGAACGTAAGAAGGACTTCGCCGTTTGCGTGAAGGGTCTGGACTTCCTCCACGAGGATCTGTCCGTCAGACTGGTCGAGTGGATAGAGCTGATCAGTCTGTTGGGCGCGGACAAGATCTTCTTCTACCAGCTACAGGTTCATCCAAACGTGACGAAAATCTTGGACCACTATCAGAGGTTAGGCATGGTCCACGTGACTCCGCTGACTCTGCCAGGCGGGCAACCGAACGTACCTGCCTTTCAACACATGTATCTGACCAAGAAGACCAATCACAAGAGGCAGAACGAACTGATCCCTTACAACGACTGCCTGTACAAGCACATGTACGAGTACGAGTACATCGCGCTGCTGGACGTGGACGAGGTGATCATGCCGGTGAAGGACGCCACGTGGCAGGATCTGATGAAGAGGGTGCTGGAGAAAGCGCTGAAAATTAGGAACGAGACCAGGGCCTCGTACAACGTGAGGAACGTGTACTTCCTCGACGATCTGCTGCATTCTCACGGGTTCTTCAAAGACATACCAAAGTGAGTACGTTTGACCATCGTTATAGAAACCTAACCTGAGTGCCTGCCTGTGTATTGATTTGACTTTTTCACTTGACCTCTTCACGGACGAGGTTTTCTTTCAACCTCAGTTCTGACAGAGAAATTTCATTTGATTTCGTTTTATTACTTTTGGTAAATAAAGAAATTAAAAAAGAAAAAAAAAAGAAAATAACTATTCTCGCCAAGAGCGTGAAGAGGGTAAGTTTAAATTTCTGGCGCGGTGTAAATAGCGGGGGAGGTGGAAATTTTGAAATTTAGACTGAAATTACGTACGTGGGCTGCTCGACGATTCGCGTCGATCGTAGTAACCACGCGTCTGAAACTTCAAATTACGCAAAATTGCGCAATTTGGATTGAATGCAATATTAGATGGCAACGTATCGATAATGACGGTATTCTTCATGCTGGACAAATAACCGCTTAGTTTCGAAAGTCGAATAAATTGCACCTAAGATACTTCTACGATTTCTTCTGTGTCATTAAAGGTATTAGCAAATTTTGACGTAACTCTCTCTTTCTCTCCCCCCTCTAATAAAATGAGTACGGGCTACGATTTAGCAATCGCAGCGAACGCTGTCAGTCAATTTTGAAAGAAAAATAAGCGAAGTGAAACGCAGCGAAACCGCTACAAATGATCTAATGTACGCGTTATCAATCTTCCCGTAATTAATTCTTACGTCCTCGAGGAAAAACGAGAGCCGCAGAAGAAACCGTAGACAAAGCTGACTCTACTTGAGAAAAAAAAAAAAGAGTCTCAAATCGTTGTTGAAATTGAAAGTAAAAGAAAGAAGGAAAAAGAATTTGGAAATTTAGAGATTTTCCAAAGAAATCGGAAGTCAGAGAATTCGGAAAAAAGAGGAATTTGAACGAGTTGGGGAGGTTAGGTTTAGATTAGGTTAGGCTTAGGTCAGAAAATTCGGAAGAAAGAGGAATTCGAAACGAGTTGAGGTTTAGGTTAGGTTTAGATTAGAAAATTCGGAAAAAAAGAGTAATTCGAACGAGTTGGGGAGGTTAGGTTTAGATCAGGTTAGGTTTAAGGTTAGAAAATACGGAAGAAAGAGAAATTGAAACAAGCTGGGGAGGCTAGGTTTAGGTTCGGTTAAGCTTAGATTAGGTTTAGGTCAGAAAATTCGGAAGAAAGAGGAAATTCGAACGAAGTTTGGAAGATGAAAGGTGATTATATCTGTCGGCAGGTACATGCACATGCTGCAGCACGTCTACCGTTCCCAAAACTTCACGAAACCGAATCAGTACATCAAGTGTTTCCACAATCCGGAGAGGGTGGTGACATTGCACAATCACTTCCCGTTGGCGTGCCTGGGCGCCGGATGCACCAGTTACCCCATACAGACGGAGGACGCCCAGCTGCAGCATTACAGAGCCGATTGCGTGAAATCGTTGAAGAAAACCTGCGTCCAGTACCGCGAGAACAGCGTGTTGGACACCACGATATGGCGGTACAAGGACCAATTGGTCGAGAGGGTGACCAGGACGTTGGAGGCCCTTGGTTTCTTCAGGCCGAGCTAGCGAGAACGAGAAGACTCGCTGAGTTTCAGATCGCCAGCCTGCGTGCTATCGACGACGAAGCGATTCACGAAATCGTTTGCAATCGAATTTCGCTTCGTTCGTCTCGTTCCTCCTTCCATCGATTTCATCTGAAAATGGTCCAACGCGTGGAGAAGTTTGCTGCCCTCGAACACGTCTTGGGAAAACACGGTTTTTGCTTCGATTCGCAGACAGTTTCCTATCAGTGTCTCTCGGTTTCTCTCTGCCGATAAAGTAGACATCTTCTTGAACCGTACATTCCATTCGGATGAATTGAATTTTTTTCTACGTTTTGCGTGAAATTTTCCAAGACCAAAGCTCGAATATCACGCATCGAATATCAATAAGCGTTTGCATTATACCTTCGTTCTTGTAAATATTTCTTCAACAAATTATAGTACAAATAATCATCGATCGAAAACTATTGTCTCGCAAATCATCTGCTCGGGGAGTATCGTACAGGGTGGATCAAAATGTACGGGAAAACTAATTTTACTGATTTTAAATTAAATTCAAAGTTACTTGAAGTTGATTTTAAATTAAATTTAAAATTAATAGATTTAATTTCATCAGGAAGTGATTTTCGGTTCACCCCAACGTAGGACGTAAGCAAGAACGAAGCATCCGTGGTTCACCGACGCGTTCGAGGAGACGAAAAGGCTGTGTAATCGGACAGAACGTACGACAACGACTAGGATAATCCGTAGGATAAGGATAGCGTTAATAATTCTCTTTTTTTCTTTCCAATTTGTGCCACTGGACGAGAACTCGATTTGCACAACTGTAAATCGAGTACACGTCTCTTTGCTCAGCGTCTTCCTCGAGTTAACTCGTGCTACTGCATGGCGTTCGATGCGCATTTCGCTTTCAGCGATTTAAGCATCCGTCGAATGCCGTCAATTTATCAAAGACTGGAGTTAAAAACTCGAGCGCTCAAAATTCGAAACGTGACGGACTTTGTTCCTTGAAGTGAATTTCTACTTCTAGCCGAAGTCGCCTCGCCGAAATTCGAAAAAGTTTGCAATCGAGACGAGTTTCTTTTTCTTTCTTCTTCTCTTTTTTTTGGGGGGGGGGGGAAAGTTCATCGGGAGTCTCGATTTCTTTTAATAGTAGACGTTCACGTCTGTGTTATTATAGAATTGAATCCG
Organism: Tetragonula clypearis; assembly: GCA_010645135.1. Taxonomy (NCBI): domain Eukaryota; kingdom Metazoa; phylum Arthropoda; class Insecta; order Hymenoptera; family Apidae; genus Tetragonula; species Tetragonula clypearis. Next base: position 8,697 of record WIUT01004166.1, on the reverse strand, counting down.
GTCAGTTTCGACGACGAAAGTTGGGAATGTGTGCTATACTTTTCTCGACGTTCTGCAACTTGCTTTATCGTCTACAGTCACTTGTCATTCTCTGTCGAACGCTTCGAGTACTCGCTGTATCGATCGATCGATCGAACCTAAGTGCACCAAGTGTATAGATATGTACGAGAATAAAAGATAGTAAGCAAGATGTATTTTATTGTAAAGCTCATGGACAAGCGGGTGGATCGGTAGATCGATACAGAATGAGTTGCACGATCGTGTCGTTGGTTGAAATAGATATATATCGAGGTCAAACGTTGATTGTACATAAAGTATTGGTTGAAATTTTCAAGGTTTCACGATTCGAATCATAGTGAAATTACCGAAGCATTAAAAGTGAAAACGGAATCGGTCCCGATACTCGAGAAATTGAATGATTCACTGTCTAACGTTGTTACCTAAATTTAATTGGCAAAAAGTTAATAACTTTTCCACCTCGTGTAAACTTGTCGGAGTAAACTAGCATTCGTTCACACGCAGATTTTGCATTTAAAGAAAAAAAATTTGGTCATAACTCTGCCAACCGATCGATGTAGGTATCGGTAAAAGCTTCAACATCGATTTATACTTCATTGTATTTTATCTACGTTTATATCAATCAGATTATTATGCTATCTGAACACTAGGATCCACAGTTTCCGTACGTACGTTTTTCCTTTCCTGTTTTTTTTTTTTTCCTTTCTTCCCATTTCCTCGCTCGAACGGAAGTCCCCCCGTGGGCTGATGGGCTCGTCACAAGCGATAACGGGAAGGAAAAGTTGATTATGGGCATGAATCGGGAAGTAAAGCGGTAAACGGTACTTCAAACCGGCATCGATCGTGCTTTTCAATTTTGTCACTTGGTATTTCTAATTAGTATTACCTTTGCAAATGTCACTTTTACACAGATATTTTTTGAAAGTTTCCTTTAGTTCTAATTCGCAACTTGGCGAGTTGTTCACTATCCTTACTTTCACACTTTTTTTACAGTATCTCAAGTTGCTTACATGATTTTCTAAAATGCTATTTCACTTAACTTTATAATTGACAAGTTGAAAGGAGTCTTTAATTTTACTTAACTTTATAATTGACAAATTGATAGAAAAGATTCTTCAATTTTACTTAACTTTGTAATTGACAAGTTGAAAGGAAAGATTCTTTAATTTTACTTAACTTTATAATTGACAAGTTGAAAGAGAAGATTCATTAATTTTACTCGCTTTATAATTGACAATTTGAAAGAAAAAATTTATTAATTTTACTTAACTTTATAATTGACAAATTGATAGAAAAGATTCTTTAATTTTACTTAACTTTATAATTGACAATTTGAAAGAAAAAATTTATTAATTTTACTTAACTTTATAATTAACAAATTGATAGAAAAGATTCTTTAATTTTACTTAACTTTATAATTGACAAGTTGAAAGAGAAGATTCATTAATTTTACTTAACTTTATAATTGACAAATTGATAGAAAAGATTCTTCAATTTTACTTAACTTTATAATTGACAAATTGAAAGGAAAGTTTCTTTAATTTTATTTAACTTTACAATTGACAAGTTGAAAGGAAAGATTCTTTAATTTTAAGAGATTATAATGGAAAGTGCCCTTTGCGTGATAAGTCGAGGAAGGACGATTTGAGACGCTGTGCAGACAAAGAAAAACGTCCAATTGCTACGAAAAAGCATTGTCCCCGCCGCAGAATGGGTTTCTCGAGTTCACGATCGATGCTGTAATTCGAGTTCACTCGCAAAAGTAGACAAACCAACGATCGTATTTCCCGTTCAATGGCGTTTCTTGCGCGGCTTCAGAGATATAACCGGGAAGACCCCTTGTTCCATGGATGTACGAACACGCTGAAACGAAATTCGTGCTGTTTGCTAACTATCGCGAAAAGTAAATGAAATCTCCGAAGTTTGTATGTCAAACCAAATGGAGTTTTGGGATTTTTCCCAACTTGAAAAATCGTTGAGCTCCGCCAATTCGAATTCGATCGATGACACAGCAAAGTCGAGTTGCGTCGCGAATTTTTCACGGTCGTTATTATTACTTTTTCAAACACTTCGGCCCTAATATAGCAACTTCGCGAAATATTCTCACAGTGTTTCAAATTACTTGCAATTATTATTTACAATTTTACAATTAGTGCTCGATCGTCTGACTTCCTCGCTTTGTGCGCTGAAAGGTTAAAAAAAAAAAGAATTGTGTAACTCCAAGGAGAAAAAAGAGAAAAATAGAATTTCCAAAGTGAAGTTTCACGAACATCATCCGCTGAACGATCGAATGCTTTTTTCCCGCGTGTGTATGTGTGTGTGTGTGTGCGTGCGTGTGTTTTTCTTCGTTACTCGAGACGGGCTCCATTGGCTCTCGTTTTCCTCTCTTTCGTTCTTCTCTTTTTTTCTTTTTTTTTTTTTTTTTTGGCATGGTGAACCTCGATCGCTTTCTACACCACAAGATCGTTTCCTTTCTTTTTTTCTTTCTTTCTTTCTTCTTTTTTCTTTTTATGCCGTTACGCAAGAGCGCGATTGACGTTACACCATGAATTGATCTATAGACTATTAATTATTATTATTATTATTATTATTATTATTATTATTACTATTACTATTACTACTACCACTATTATTATTGCTATTATTATTATTATTATTATTTTTATTATAATATTTACCTCTGGCAGATCTATTCATCGGAATGAATTTTTCAAGCAATATTTATATACTTGTGAAAACACATGTTAAGATGCAGACGTTAAGACGCCGTTCATTCGGTCGAAATTAATCCCTTTTCATCGCTCGAACGCGATTGCGACGATCAGACTCTGACGATGATATGTATTCGTGTTTAAATGATATGCAATTTACGTTCCATTATGAACCATTGAACATCCAAATATGTGTATGAATCGATCGTTCCCGATCTTGCACCCGATTGGAACCTTCGTTCTTTTTTCTTTCTTTGTTTTTTTTTTTTTCAAAATTCGAGCTGAATTCGAGCAAAAGTCTAAACAAAAGTGCCTGAAATCGCGTTCGTCGCGAATTTGAACTGACCGGTTCACGGTCCTCAGTCTTGACGATCGACCTCTATCTCGGTTTTTTTTCTTTTTTCTTTTTTTTTTTTTATGTAAATACACAGAAGTGTCGGTTGGGATAATTAATAAACCATTATCACGTAGCCAGGCGTGTTTTTTATTCTCTCCTTCTCTCGTGGATCTGTCTCGCAAACTTTTGTTTTCTTTTTTCTTCTTTCTTCAAATGAAAGCTAACTTTGATTTTTATCTCCTGCAAAGATCCAAGGATGTGCTTGGATATATATGTAATATTGCGTAAGTATATACGCTTCGTATTTACTCGTAAATTTTTCAGCTGATCGTTTTTGTATTACGCGCGAGAAAAAGTTTGTTAATTAATTCCAATGGAAAGTGCATAAATTCGTGCGCAAGTTTGTCGCGTCGCTCTTGCGTGACAGTAGGATAATTGTTAACAATCGACTGGATTGTATTGAAAAGAGAAAAAAAATTCCACCTCCAAATATACGGAATTCTAATTCAGAATTTTACCAGAAGCACAGTCGAGATATATTCATTGAGAAAGTTGAATATCGTTTCGAGAGCTTCGATGCATTGAGCGATATCACGGGATCTTTTATTCCTACATTTTGCAAGTCGAATGGAACGTGGGGAAAGAAATTGGGATACCAGAAACACAGATACGATTGAAAAAAATTCACAGATTAAATGGTCTTTGATTATTCTTTTCTGCAAATGAAAATTCGGATCGATTCGTGGACCCTGAAATGCTAGCGTCGCGTAGCGGTCAAACACAGCAACTAAAATCTATCGCTGTCCTTGTCGCGCACTAGTGCGCTCCTTGTCTGTCACGCTGCGTGGGTCCGTCCTTGTCGCGCACTAGTGCGCTCCTTGTCTGTCACGCTGCGTGGGTCTGTCCTTGTCGCGCACTAGTGCGCTCCTTGTCTGTCACGCTGCGTGAGTCTGTCCTTGTCGCGCACTAGTGCGCTCCTTGTCTACGGATGGTGCTGCCATCTGAGCCCCCCAATTTTCGACTGGAACTGAAACGAGAAAAAGGAAAAATCCGACAGATGGCGACACGTTATCCACCTCGCTTTACAGTTCTGAACGTGGACGTTAGATGGCAGAACCTGGCCTGTCCATAGACAAGGAGAGCAACATTGTGCGACAGGGATAGGTATATGTGTGTCGCGTGCGACAAGGACAGCAATAGATTTTAGTTCCACCGTTTCGCCGCTACGCGACGCTAGCATTTCAGGGTCCATGAATCGATCGAATTTTTATTTGCAAAAAAAAAAAAAAAAAAAGAAACTAATCGAGGGGATTAATTTACGAACTTTTTCAACTTTTGCTCCAAAATCAGACCGTCCACTTTTCTCCTGTATTTCATTTGACGTAGAAAAGAGATTTCGAAAGATCGACGTGCTCTCGAATCGCATTTATTTTCTGGCATATGTCATACTCTACGATATTTACAATGAAATATTTGTCAAATATAATTAAGAGCGTAGACGAAACTTTTGAACGTGAATCTTTATCTAATCGATTAATTATGAACAATTACACATACAATAAGCTTGCGCACAGTTTACATACGTATTCATATACTTTTTCATAGAATTAATTGATGAATTTTCCAGACTTTCTACAATAATTTTATCTTGTTTCGCAACGACTGCACAATGCTGTCGTCTATGAAATAACCTGTTTTATCGATTTTAATGCTTTTATTCTGATCTTTTCTCAATGTCTCTAGCCTTCCTTTAAACATAATTTTTACAAGTAGTATATGTAACTGACACTGTCTCTAACGCATTGTTTAACTTTAGGCAAGTTTAAATTTCAAATGCCACCGTGTGATACGATCGTGTTAACAATATTTTGTAACTCGACGATTACATTCGTAATAAAACAGGCGAAGAAGAAGAAAACGAAGAAGAAAAATATGGTTTTTTCGCGACAATTTCGCGAAACCCGAATATTATGTTAAAAGTCTAGAATTACAACGATTTGCTTATGTATCCAATGTCAATTAATTGAAAAATCGCGAGCTCCTCGCGATGCGAATCCGTACGATCGAAAGTAACGAGAAGAAATACAATCAGCACGTTTTAATCTTTCGATCGATTCGAAATTTTCAAATTCGTCCAGTTCGAAATTTGTCCTAGACCGAGTCATGAAAAAACTGCTGAACTGCTGATGAAAAGAGAGAGAGAGTCGTATCTCGCTGTGCAGATATCTCGATCTCGTGACACGGTGGGTGGACCTTTCATAACTTGCTTCGCCTCGGAACGAAATTTCGACGATGGCATAGGTAGGATAAATTTGGAACAACCATCTCGAAACGAAACGTGCGTTCGTGTGCTCCACGTTAGTTCCGCAGTTAAGTTTCGCTCCTCGAATCGTCGCGACGATAGGGAACTCGTATTTTAACACACCGTGTCGTTAAAACGAAAAGAGAGAGAGAGAGAGAGAGAGAGAGAGTAGAACAATTAGACTCTTAGTCAACGATACTTCGCGCGGCTGGTTCTTCTTTCGCGCACGAAAAAAATTGTTTACTCGAACTCGCCATTATACGTTTCCATCGAAAAACAATTGCAATTACAAACAACGAAAGAAACGTTGTTTCCGAATTTCGCTCTCGCGCGAAAGAAACACGTTTACAAAAAACAAAAAACAGTCTCGTTTCGTATCTCTTCGTTTTTTTGTGTAAATCGGGAGAATCTCGCAGGAGATCGAAATTACGTGATTTCGTAATTTCTCGTAACGATCGAGCATCGCGGCTGGGGCGTTCGCAAAATTTGACGCGCCCTCGGTGGTTAACGTGGTTTTCTTTTTCTCTTCCGTCTCTGTCGAATCGGACGATGCAGTTCGGGAAACGGAGATTTTCCTAAAATTTGAAAAATCTTTCCGTGTGAAACGTAATCTCGCGTTATCTGCGTTTCTCTCTCTCTCTCTCTCTCTCTCTCTCTCTCATTTTTCTTTCTTTGCATTTTAATTAATAACTCAATACTTTCGGTAACGCGATTCACGTGAATTTTTTTAAAAATACACCAGAGATAGATATTTTTCGCGCGTTTTTCGATCGTTTTATCTTCGAGGTAGAGAATTAATTCCACGGCTTCGTGGAGCATGAGATTTTTCCCCTACTGAGAACGTACGTTTAGCGAGAGATTTCCACGGTTGCGCGTTTACTTCTGGCTGTTAAAATAATCACATGTACACCGCGCCACGCTATCCGAATGCTCGCTTGTCTTCGACGGAATGCCGAGTCACAATTCGAAAGACTCATCGCCGAGGAATTCGTTTGGAATTTGAATTCTGTTGCTTCGTTGTTTTATCATCGTAGATTGAACGCAGAACTAGTCCAGTTTTAATGGCGAATCTTGAAAAGGCCAACTCTCAAACACCGCCGGGAAATTAACTTCGAATTAACTTCTCTCGAACTTGAAATCGCAGATCACCGATCTGGAGACGGCGTAAATTCAAATTGTCCGCCGACGACCAAACGATTTTGACAATCAGGGCGCGCGTTATTACGCGTGTGTCCTTCTATTCTCGTTCGAAGAGAAACGCAACGGGGGGATAGTTGATAAAGTGAGTGGAGAAAAGTCGTCGTCGTCGTCGTAGTGGTACGATAGGGGACAAATTCGAAGAAAGGAAGAGAGGAAATGCAGTGAGAACGTCCGAAAGGGGGAAGGGAAGGTGCTTCGAAGCAACCGGAAACGATGCCACGTTCGCGGCCGGAAACGTTCGAACTGATGGTCGAGGCCGAGAGGCCCAGCAAGTGCATCAGGTTCCTCCGTTTCCTGTGGAAGTTCTGCAGATGCGTTTTCTCCCACGTGTCGCTGGTCTCGTTGGTCGTGTTCTACTGTCTCATCGGCGCGTACGCTTTCGAGGCGCTCGAGGCCACCCACGAGAAAGAGGTAGACAAATTTTCATTTCTTTATTTCATTTCTTTCTCTCGCTCCTACAGTTTTTTTGAGTATGTTTCTGAAATTCACCATTTCGTTGATTCTTCTCTGGAGGACACTTTTACTTTCGTTTAATTTCAGCTTGAAGATGATGAAATGAAATTTTTTTATCATTCGTCTCTGTTCTTCTTCTTCTTCTTCTTCTTCTTCTCTTTCTTTCTGTCTTTTCTCTTTTTTTTTACGGAATAGTAAAGAAAAGTTTTGTTAGTTCTTTTTTCCCTTTTCCTTTTATTACTCGTCTCCCCTTTTTCCTTTCCTCTACTCTTCTTCTTCTTCTTCTTTTCTTTCTTTCTGTTTTCTTCCTATTTTTTTTTTACGCAATAGTAAATAAAAGTTTTGTTAGTTTTTTCCCTTTTTTTTATTATTTGTCTCTCCCTTTTCCTTTCCTCTACTCTTCTTCTTCTTCTTCTTCTTTTTCTTCTTTCTTTCTTCTTTCTATTTCTTTTTTACGCAATAGTAAATAAAAGTTTTGTTAGTTCTTTTTTCCCTTTTCCTTTTATTATTCGTCTCCTCCTTTTCCTTTCCTCTACCTCTTCTTCTTTTTCTTCTTCTTCTTCTTCTTTTTTTCTTTTTTTTGTTCAGATCAAAAAAAGCATCAAAGACATCAGAGGGAACGTGGCGGAACAGCTGTGGAAGATCACGAAAGAGGTGGAGGTTCTGATTCGTGAGAATTGGACGGACAAGGCGTTACGCGAATTAAAGGTACCCCCTCCGATTCGCGTCCCCGCAACGCGACACGACCAGGAAATTGAACTCGTACCCCCTCCGCTACGCTACGCTACCTAGTTTCTCCGCCACTTTTCCGCTACTTTTTCCACACCACTTTCTTTCCGCGTCACTTTTCTTCGCAGAGCTTCGAGAACAACCTCGTGTGGATGATGGAGAAGGAGGGTTGGGACGGCAGCGAGGGCGAGGACGACATCCAATGGACCTTCGCCGGCGCTCTCTTCTACTCAATCGTCGTCATTACTACCATCGGTAAGGCTAATCGTCGTTAACACGCAACGATATCTTCGTAATAATCATCGACGATCTTAATTTAATCTTTACGACAATATAATATTAAATATAATAATAATAATAATAATAATAATAATAATCATCATCATCATCTTAATCTAACCCTTTGTAATAGTATAATAACTCCCACTGTGCGAAAATATGGTATACATTTTAATTTTTTTTTTTTTATGGTATACACTTGCGAAGAAAATCAAACAGAACTAAAATTAAATATATAAAAAAAAAAAGAAAGAAATATTAAATTCATTTTATTATCGCAATATATAACTGAATACAAATAATTTCAGTGTAATCGAAATTTAATTAAAGCGAGATTTAGCATTGTTGAACATATATATGCTTTTTCAGCTAATCGACCCTCACGACCGAAGTTTTACCTTATTTGTATCAGGTGTTTTAGAAGAATTTCACCCCCTGTCAACATAATTGATTCCATACACGTTTTTAATGTTATAAAAATGTTATCAAGAGTATTTCTCTCTAATTTATTAAATGCATCTTGAACACATTCGATCAATTCATTAATAGCACCGTCATTCTAATTTTTCTTTGTTCTTCATATACTGTAACAGCTGTTGCAAGACACCATGACGTTGTTCATTAGTCAATTGCTTCGATTTGCCATCTCTTCTTTGTAAATTCACGTT
>WIUT01004165.1:0-17802 GCA_010645135.1 Tetragonula clypearis | reverse complement strand
ATCGGCTAACTATTAACCGCTAATACACGGTCGGTAAAGTGTTAAATCAGCATTTTATACGATGTTTCGCGAGAGTGTAAAAAAAAACCCGTATGAAATATAATTGTTACAATTTTCAAATGGAAAACGAAATTTTTGTTAAAATATGTGCCTATGAAAATATGAATTTACATGAAAATCCGCAGCTTGTTAAATTTATAAATGTTATAAACTAAGAGGACACTAACTATTATATCATCACCAAAATGGAATAGTCACGAGATGACAATTATTTTTTCGACCAAATTATTTCTTTTTTTTTTTATTATTACAAATAACAATCGCAAGTGCTGGAAAAAATTTTTTTTCTTTTGCTATCAATAATTCTTTTTCGTTGACGAAGGGAATTTACTTGGTTCTGTTTTTTTTTATGAAATTCCGCGAAGTTTGAATCAGAAAGTAACTCCACGATTGTTTCGGTGGAATGCTTAGGACAATACTTTACACTTCGATCTATTGTGAGCGATCGGGATGAAATTTTTTTTATTGATAATAATTCTCGCGAACAATTTTCACGTCATTTATAATCGTGATTTGTTTACATTTGAAATATTTTAATTTTTTAACCGCGTTAGAATTTATTTGAAAAATTGTCAGTCGTTGATTGTTTGTTATAACTATTATATATTATTTTTAATAGATTTTACCGGATTTTGTTATTCTTTTCCTCGTGAGTATGAAACAAAAGTGAAAGAGAAGAAAGTGGTGCAACATAATAATCGCAAACAATCAAAAATCTTAAAACATCACTTATTAAAATAAATAGTAATAATTTGTATCACATGCAAGAATTTCAATTATTTAATTTTATTTTGTATTTTATATTCCGTCTGGTAGAGATTAACTTCTGGTAGTAACAAAATTCCAAACTTAAACAATTTGTTGGTATATATCGATGAATGCTGTAAGATGTATGAGTGTGTGATTGTTTTTTTGTCGTCAACTAAAAGATATATATATATATATATATATATATATCCAATTTATTATGTTATTGCGCATTCTTATTCAATAAATAAATAAACTCTGATACAATTTAATAAAACCTAAATTTTTGTTATTCCCAATGTCGAATAATACCAATGAAGGGTAATAACACTCAATATTTATAGTAGATAATAAAATTTTATAATTGCATCTATAATTTATAATATATTATGATTCTTAATATTATACTTTACATTTTTTATTACTTCATTTCACGTTTATAAATATAATATAAATTTTTATGTTGTAATTATATTTATTTTATTTTCAACATACTACTGCATTACATTTTGTAAAAGTGCATCGAGTATTACGTGTTTTTCCAATTTTTTGAAATATAGCATTTATTTTAAAACTTTTCGAATATTTATCATATCATTGTATTATCGATATTTCTTATTGATAGATTTACATTTCGTGTTTGCTGTAACTTCCATTAGCTAGAGTATATTCCATCAACTGCAAATAAAAAGAAGAAAAAGTGATATTGCATTTTGTGTCTTTTTTTTTTTTGTAAAGTTTTTGTTTCTGTAGGTTTGTAATTGTCTTTGGAAAAACAATCTTTTTACATCATGTGCTAACATAAATTTTATATACAATAATGATACACGATAATTGACACAAGTACAGAAATAAAAGAAACATTTCGAATATTTTATATCATTATATTGTGCCAGATTATTTCTTCTTGATGAACTTACATTTCGGTGTTCACTATGATATCTATGAATTAGAATATATTTTTCAGTTAGCTACTTTTGTCTGTTTTGAAATATCGACGCATACCTGTCTTTTATTTTCTTTTCTTTTTTTATCCTTTGAGATGGTGTATTACACGTGGTATATCATAAACATTTTTGGCAGTGTTCTATATTCTGCTGAAAGAAATTCAGCGGTGACAAATTTGGAGATCTTGGAAAACATTTCAGAGATCCGTGTCTTTCAATCAATTTTGTCTGGAAACATACTGTACGAGAAATTTATCACAACTGAAACTCCATCTTGCATAAAATGTAACTCTGCCAATAAATGTCGAAATATAAATCTACTAATAAGAAACACTAGTAAATACTAATAAATATAATATGATGCGAAATACTCAAAACATTTCTTTCGTTTCTATATTTGTATAATATATCATTATAATTTTTCTTGATACGTGTAAAAAAAAAAGAAACACGTATTCCGTTTAAAATATTGAAGATTTTCATTTTTCAAAAAATTTGTTGTTTCTAAGAAATAATAGTATATCTTCCTGTTTCATTCTTTTCTTACATTTCTTTTATGTGAGAAAAACGCTGACTAATAAAGTTTATATATTTTTTGTATTGCGTATATTTAAATTTTATATAAATTCATAAAACTTTGCAACACATAAATAATTAATATTCATAGAGGATGGAAGTGGATATTTTTTTTTTAAATTTCTTTCTAAGTAATAACATACATAAGTTTTTTTCAGCAATTTTGCGTCATAGTTTAATGCTCAAAATTTATAATCGTTTCTTCGTTAGGAGTTAAAAAGATTTTTACTTTTATTATCTTTTCGTTAAACTTTTTTGTTAAAAATTTGTGACAATAAAATAAAATTATTAATTGATAGTATTAATTCTGAATCGTTATCGAAATTAACAGAAATATGAGCGTACAGAAATTTTTAGTATACAGTGCAGATAGGTTATCATAAAATACATGTGTACACTAATAAAATTTCTGTCTGAAAAGATATCTCTGATAAAGGAAAGTAAAAAAGCATCGTAGTTTAATCTTAAGTAAAAAGTTTAATCTAAGCGTAATCTATAAGTAAAAAGTTTTGCAATTCTGTAAACGCTTCATTATACAGCAATATTTATACTTCTTGCAGACAATTCTTTAATTGAAATTCCTTGTTAATAAGTTTAACTAATCTCTTAATTGAATTGAAGTATGTAGAAAAGTGATGATACTTCGAATAATATTTTTTAAATTTACTTTTGAGTTCGCTTTCTGAGAATTCGTTTTCCGAGAATTAAACGTTATTTGTAACTTGTGTAATAGTACATAACAACAAAACTAAAAAATTGACAAACTAAAGTCGATCATTTTAGTTTCCGGAAACTTCACTTGTAATTAGATTACCTCGAATGTATATGAACGTTGTAGTATTTTTCACAATATTTATATTTTATCTGTAGATTATATTTTATATTTTTATTTCTAGATTATATTTCGTAATTATATTTCATTTGTATATTACATTTGTAATGTAATGAAAACACCAATAACATTATGTTTTTATATTAACTTCAAACTTTAAATCGCCTGTCACGAAAATATCATCGAACAAATAAGATTTACTCGCCACAGTCTGAATAATATTACATATTTCTGATCAATGAGATTGGATATTCCATCGAAACAAGAGTATCCTGTAGAATCACTTTCGTTTCTAATTCTGATTCGAAGAAAGTGAAAGTTTTCAGAAGAACGTAGAGCATAAAATACTTAGAACGTAGAGACGGAGTCTGTCTTTAATTTTATTATTTTTCAGCGTCCTCCTCGTCCTTCTCTCTTCCGGTCTGTCAAAGTCAGCCACGAGAAGCTATGAAATTCCCCGATCTTCAGCTGTTCGACCAACAAACGACTCGACGCACGACGAATCAAACCAAGGCAACGATAATCCCTCGCTGATAGAAACTTTATTCATTCCCGACGATCCGAGCGGATACGAACGAATTTCACTTCACGTGCGAAGATTATTATTCCAGCCGGTGGATGAATCCATCGAACCGTTCGATCGTGAAGTACCGAAGGACCTCGAGATCGAGCACGCGATCGACAATGAAAAACGCGACGATCGATTTTCGAAGCTGGAGAAGGAGAACGTTGTCCGAGGGAGGAATTCGGGGCCGTCAGAGAGAGAAGGGAACGGGGAGAAATATTTGCAGAGAAATCCCGAGGGAGGAGTTGCTCCGGGGACAACCACGGAGAGTAATAGAAAGGACGACGAGGTGGTTTCGATGGAAAGAAAGAACTATGACGCCGGCTACAATGGGAAAGGCGAACCCGGCGAGAAGGACTTGTTGGAGGCGGCTAATTTTGGCCTCGATGCCATGAGAGATTTGTATAACGTTAAGGAGCCGATGCTTTATTCGATGGGTGAGTTCTCGTATTCTTTTATCTAACATTTCAATTGTTTCAATGAACGAAATGTACGAAGTAATGTATGTAACGTGTATAGTTATCGAACTGTGGACTTTACGGAGAATTTTAAAGCACCAAATCACACAGAATGCACAGAAAAATGTTTTGAAAAAAATATGCAGAACATCGAAAGTATAGTGCTTTTCGTATTATTTACTATATAAAACAATTTTCATAGAGAATGATTTTAATTACCCAAAGTGTTTCCATTCTGTATATTTATTCTTTGTGTATCTTAATATTAATGATTAAGTTATGTTCCTCGCTATAATAATAAAAAATGAATTCCATCAATTTAATTCCTGATTTATGTGTAGACATAATTGTTGTATAAGATCATCTATGCGTAACAAATTGAAATGAATTTCTTATCACGGGCAATGAAAGGAACATTCGCGGTAATAAAAAAATTGTCAATATTAGTTTCAATTATCCAAAATATTTTTCAATATTATATTCATTCTTTAATTACTCTATATTTCTAAATATTGTATTCATTCTTATATTCATATATTAACACGAACGACAATTAGAAAATTCTTCTACAAAACCTGTAAGTTACTAGTTCAAGTTACACTCTTCATTGTAAATAATAATAAAAAAGTAAAGACTTCATCAACTTAAGATAATAATTAAGAGGCTGAGATGACTTTTACATTTATGTATTGTATGTACACTATTGTGCATAAACATTCTTAAATTATTGCAAATATAAAATACAATTTAAATGACTCTCCGTGTGCTCTTCTTTGAGAAAACTTCAAATTTATTTCTCAAGTAAACACAACTGTGAGCACAAATAGCTGCAACAGTTCTAAATCAATTAATGAAAATTAAATATGGGAATTAAAATCAACAATGACGAATAAAGTGCCAGCAACGGCGGTTAAACTTTAGTTAATAATTAACTTGCTAAACAAGTTAATAATTAACTTGCTAAATATAAAATAATTTGAAGTACAAATATGTAAGAAGAATTAATTAACAGACAAGGATTACATACCCGATTATTTTAATATATGGAGAAGCTTTTATCATTAAATGTAGAGTCATTAAAATAAAGTAATATGGGGCGGCCTTTTAATCTTTTCAGGGAAATTCGTTGTTTAATTCGATAATCCATAGGATTATACTTAAAAAAAAAAAAAAAAAAAAAAAAAAAAAACAATGAACAAAACCTCTTTGCAAATTGGAAAATTTCATTTTGAAACTTGAATTTTAACAGGCCTTTACCTCGATTCGGACAACCCTGCCAGGCACCTGGCAGTCTTCAACGATCAAACGGAAGAGGCAAGAACCCTCGCGAAGTATGGCTACGCGGTTCTCCAGGGCGCCACGATGTTCAAAAGAAAGTAAGCGCGTTCGCTTCGCTTGCCGCCGCAACTTTTCCACACTTATTTAATCTGAACATTTCCCGGGCTCTCGTTTCGTTTTCTCCCAGATTCCCGAATACTCTGGCGGGCTCGCTTCTGTCTCGTCGCAGTCAAAGCAATCCACTTCGACGTAACTGCCCAAACAGAGGAGTTCCTAACTGTCCAACGGCTAGTTTGCGATACAGAACGTCCGACGGAAGCTGCAATAACTTGCAACATTTGTGGTGGGGCTCTGCAATGTCCACCATGCAAAGGTGATTTGCCAAATGAAGATCCAGGCATCGATGTTATTACAATTAGGAGGAATTAAATCTGCGAAGTTAACGAAAGTTAATCAAAGGGCAACAACGCAACATTTTTTTTTTTTCTTTTCAACGTTGCAACTGTAAGAAGAAATTCCAAAGATTTAATGTTTTCTCTCATCGTTGTGTCTTCCACTTCAATTCCAAGAGATCGAAGCATTTGTAATAGGGCGGAGTCTATTGCGAATGGACGAGATCAGGTATCTTGAAGGAAGTCGAATAAATCGGTGAAATAAAAAAAAAAAGAAAGAAAAAAAAGACGTGTGAAAAGAAGAAAAGTTGAAAAGAAGAAAATGGCAGGGGTTCGGTGTCGAGCGTAAGAATAAAAGTCGAGTTGAATCGTCGCGTGTATGAAATCATTATAATTATTAACAAATTCGCTGCCACTGCGAAGCACTGTGTCAACTTGGCGTATGATGATCCGTGTGCCATTCATTGATAGTGTTTCGTCACAAAAGTGCATCGATACAAAAATAATAAATTACCACCACAAATCAAAGCTTGATGTCTTTGAAAGCTTCTTAATATGTTTGCTGTCAATAAAAAAAAAAAAAATGTTAGGATTGTGTGCCACTAATTCCTAGTGTTTGGTAACTATCAATACCATTAGTCATTCGACCATCAAAACTAAATATGGGAATTAAATGATAAATAAAGTGCCAGCAATGGCGGTTAAACTTTAGTTATAAGTTAATAATTAATTTACTAAATATAAAATAATTTGAAGTACAAATATGTAAAAAAATTAATTAACAGACAAGGAATTGTCTTTTTCAGATCAGTTTTTTAACTGGTTTAAATCATTTTTTAAATCAGTTCGCTTCAATAAGTTTTCCAAAGTCCAAAATCTTACAATAATGATAAATTATTGCCTATTAGTTCTCAATAGATTAAACAGTATACCATCTTATCTGATTCAGTTGCGTTAGTTTAGTTGAACAAAGCAAATGATTCTTCTCGAAATCATTTCATTATTTGGCTGTTGAATAAAATGATCATTTATTTCATTAGTTTACTGTATTCGTTTCCACAAATAATTTTCCATAATAATTCCTGAGTCTGTTATGCAAACTTTATCTTGTTGAATTATTTTGTCAGTTTTAGACTGTTAATGTTTGAACGTGTGAATTTTTGGGGAAATTTAAAATTTCGAGAATCTACAGAATACACGTGTTACGTGTAATGATGTTCATTTAATAATTGTCTCGGAAAAATATTTGCGAACTGCTTTGTCTGCTTTCAGATGGCTTTTCAGAGTGATCTACGCTCTTAAAATCTTGTTTGAAATTTTCTTTTCAACGTAATTAATAATTTCGATGATACTTCAGCTTCGAGTAACGCACCTTATACATATGTATATGCTATTTAATTGAAATATGTAGATCATATACGATATGTAAAATATCGAAATATGCTTTTTCATAAAAATTTGACAACCTAGTTGTGAAACTTTAACAATTTATCAATTTATCTCTAAAAGGCTGATATTATTAGATTTTAACGATTTCCAATTAGCGTGCAAGTATATTAAAATATTCTCTTCTAACCGCCAAATGGTATGGAAAGTAGAAAAAAAAGAAATGAGTTTATCATATTTTTGGATATATATCATCATTTATCATCCTGTGTCACCTTAAATATAACGATTTTGAGTTAGCACACGTAACGTAAACGTTGAGATTGATTTGACTAATGGAAGGTAATGAATTTGATGGATGTTTGTCAGATTCTTGCCTCCGGTTTACGATGATGGCATTCAGAGTATCAGGAAATCTGTCACAGGAAGACCACTTCCTAGCGCTAGACTGGTGAGCACAGTGATTCACGAGGACAAAGATATCCCTTTGGAATCTGTTACTCACATGCTCATGCAATGGGGACAGTTTGTTGATCATGATCTGACAGGTATGAATTTTTAGCCATTTCTCATTTTGTAAAAATTCATTCGAATCCAGGGATAAATGTATTTCATTTTTTTAAAAATTGAAATTAATAAAGAATGTCCTTGCTTCGTGAATAATTTTATTAAATTAAATTTTAATTAATTAACAATTAAAGTTCAATAATGCTTTATAATTCGAATGACAGTTTATTCAATAAGTTTAATATTCCATCCTTTTAATAAGAATTAATTGAGAATATTATCGTGCAAACTTTTGTCTTGTTATTTTACTTCATTATTTATTATTATTTTAAAATTCTATAGTGAATCAGTAAAAAGAATTTAAGAATGGATCAACGCTCTAGATTTTCAATTATAAATCTCTACAGATTTAATATTCTATTTCTCTATTATACATAGATTTCATATATAGCATTTACACAATCGATAGATTTTAATATTCCATCCTTCTAGCGTGTGAATTCTTACGTGAAATTCTTCCTAAATGAAATTAAAGAAAAGAAATTATATCGGAACTTAAAGAGAGATTTTACACCTTTAATTATAAACTCACCGTGGATTTCAGTTTCAATTTTCCTGATTCCGTAATTAGCGAGTACCGTCAGAACACAAAAATCTTCTCATCTCGTATTCTGTTTAGCGACCGGACAAAGCAGAGGGTTTAATGGCACTGTACCGCAATGTTGTCTGAAATTTGGCTCCGACTTCCAGCCACTGGAATTCACGGTACATACATAACTACCCTTATAACTCAATTCCCCTTCATTTGCACGTTTCTGTGAAAATAAATAAATGCCTGCGCAGCATCCGGAGTGTTTACCAATATCAGTGAGCACGCAGGACAGTTTCTTCGGCCCTTTGGGTGTCAGATGTTTGGAATTCGTTCGAAGCGGTTCAGCGCCGAAAGAAAACTGCGAATTTGGCACGAGAGAGCAATTATCACAGGTGACAAGTTATCTGGATGCTTCGACGGTATATAGCAGCAACGCTTTTCAAAGTGACGCTTTACGACTATTTCGAAATGGTAATAAGACTATGTTGTGGAAAGAATTTACATATGCGTAAATTAATTTAATGGGGAATAGTTCGCATTTCGTAATTATATTCATGGTGTATTCTTGTCGTACTGTGTTACTATTTTGTAATTATTATACCGTGATGATAATTAAATACGCTTGATTTATATTTAATATAGGTAGAATCAATTGGAATTGTTCGAAAGATCCACGTACCTTGAATTAAATTTTTAATTTTTAATTTATAATTTTATTCAGATTCAAATTTCTGTAATTTGAATTGCAGACTTTTCATATATTTGATATTCCGAATTCTTGCATTTCCCTCTAAAATTTATTTAAACAACAGCGAACGAAGAAATAGAATTCTTCGTTTTTTAATGCGAAAATTCGAAAACTTTTTTGCATAAAAATCTCAGAAAAAGTAGCTAAATCGAGATTAGAAAAGAAAGTTCAATTAAAAAAAAAAAAAAAATGCGAAGATAATTCGTACGAAGATAAGAGCAAAATTTTATTTCGTTGTATACTTTTTCGATAGACTGTAAACTAAATATGTCAGATTAATCGTCGTATATTCCCATTTAATCTGCAGGTTTGCTACAATACGGAAAGATTGAATCGCAGAGGCCGGTGCTACCGAAACTGGATTCCGATCTCTGTAGACGTGGGTCGTTATCCACAAGCTGCTTCAGGGCTGGTGATGGCCGGCTTGGCGAGCAACCTGCCCTCACGTCTCTTCACGTAGCTTTTTTGAGGCTGCACAATAGAATCGCAACGAAACTTGCCGCGTTGAATGCTCATTGGAGCGACGAGAAACTATTTCAAGAATCCCGGAGAATCGTCGCCGCTATTGTCCAGCATATCACCTACAGGGAGTTTCTGCCTATTGTTCTTGGTGAATCGAACGTTTAAATTGAGAGCCGAAATTTGCTCGAACCACTTGGTGGATTCAACCTATATCAACGCAATGATGATCAGCTAGTTTTTTTTTATACGTTGAGATATAATTTTTCTTCTTCTTCTTCTTTTTCTTTTTACGTTAAAAGGAAAGTTCACTTCAAATATTTTGCTTTCGACAGATTTGCTAAATATTTCACTAAATATACTTAAGTATGTAAGAGAGTTTTTGCGAAATTTTAATTGATAGTTTGTACGGATTTTTGGAACAACTCTGGAAAAAAGGCATACGAATACACGATCGAAATGTATAAAATTTCTAGGAGAAATTATATATATATATATATTTGATTGTTTTTATTATTAGAATATTAATTGCAAAGCTGAGGAATAATATAAAAATGAAGTTAACTAAGATCGAAATATTCCAGGTCAGGATGTGATGAAAATATTCGACCTCGAACTTCTGAAGAAAGGCTATTACGAGGATTACGATCCAACAGTGAATCCAACCATCGCGAACGGATTTTCTACGGCTGCCTATCGCTTTGGTCACTCTCTGGTTCAACGAAGCTTCGTTCGATTTACTAGCGATCATCGACCAATTTTCAATAGTCAGTATTCTATTTTAATAGTAAGAATTCTAGAAAGTCGCGTAAAATGAGAATCTTAGTCGGGATTGTTGAAAAAAAACGACGGAATTGAACTTGAAAGGCAAAGAATTTCACAATTAAAAATTAAAAAGTTTCTACTTTAACAAAGTCAGAAACTTTCTACTGTCTGAAGTCAGAATGAAATAGAATAGAAGCTTAGAAAATTGTGGAATACAATGTAAAGTATAAAAATTCAAATAAACATATTTCTACTTTAATTATTATAACTCTAGCAAATCGATGTAAAATATAAAAAAACTCTATGGTTAAAATTCAAAGAATGTCTACTTCAATAGTAAAAAAAAAAGCTACGAAGTATAAAATTTTATTAGTCTTAGAGAATCTTAGAAAATCATGAAATATCTTAATAATATGAAAATTTCCATAATTGAGATTAAAAAATTCCTATTTTAATTGTCGAAAATTACAAAAATATCACAGAACTAAAGTCTTAAGCAACTGAAGTTCTAAAACCATAAAAAATTATAAACTACAATGTGAGATGTAAGTGTAATGCGAAAAATTCTATAACTGAAATCCAAAAAATTTCTACTTTAATAGTAAAGATTCTAAGCAACTACGTTACGAAATAAAATCTTAGAAAAAGAAGACATTAAAATGTGAAATATAAACAAATCTTATAATCAACGTTCAGAAAACTCCATCGGGTAAATTTTGAAAATATCTTTATAGTCAGAATCCTAGAAAACAACGACGTCCTAATAAAATAATGTCCTATGTCAGAATCATGCAGGAGTCATGGAATGCAATATAAAATCTGGTAATTAAAATTTGAACGTCTAAGAGAGCGACGAAATAAAAAAATGTCAAAAACTCCGAAATTTCTTCTTTTCGTAGACGTATCCGTGCACGACGAGTTCACGAATCCAGCGAACTTGGAAACGGCCGGTTCAGTGGATCGCCTTATTCTGGGTTTAATCAACCAGAACGCCCAGAGAAGAGACGAGCACATAAGCGAAGAACTCACCAACCATCTTTTCCAAACGCCGTCATTCCCCTTTGGGATGGATCTAGCCTCCATCAACATTCAACGAGGCAGAGACCACGGAATCCCTCCGTACGTACAATGGAGAAAACCGTGCGCTCTGTCACCGATAAAGAACTTCGACGATTTGGGGAGATTCATGCCGCCGGCCGCAGTAGCAAAACTTCGATCGGTCTATTCGTCCGTCGAGGATATTGATTTATTTACCGGCGGGCTCGCAGAAAAGTCAGTGAGGGGTGGCCTGGTTGGTCCGACGTTTGCTTGCATAATTGGACAACAATTTAGCAACACACGTCGGGGAGATAGATTCTGGTACGAGAATTCCCGCCAAGAAGGTAGTTTCACGGCTGGCCAGCTTCAACAAATCCGAAGAGTCAGCCTGGCTCAAGTTCTTTGCGCAACTATGGACAATATCGAAACACTTCAACCGTTTGTATTCCTGACGCAGGACACTTTGAAGAATCAGCGTGTATCCTGCGACGATCCTGTCATTGGTCAATTGAATTTACAATTCTGGGCAGAGAGAGCACCAGAATTCAAGAGGATAGGGATCTTCGATAAGATAAAGAAGAACACGTCAACAAGCGCGAACGCTCCAGCTAATTCGAGCACTCATAATTTAAATCCTCCGAAAACGAACGTCCACCAGCAAAATAGGATTGTTGTGAAGAAACCTATCGGACCTTCGGACAACATAACCATAGTTGTTCAGAATAACGCTATTAATTCGCCGGTCTTTCTGAATGACGCTGTTCACGGGTCCAGTATAATGGTGAATCCTTCGTTGAACCAGCAAACGCAACAGAAGCCTGTCCCAAACTTTCCTGCAATGAGGCCTATAATAATAACGCATCCTTTGGGAAATCCTATGTTTAACAACGATTTTTATGTTCCGTATAGTTTCAGAGATCCGAATAATCCGAATCCTTTGAGCCAAGGATACAGATCAGGTTACGATAGCGACGTGGTGTTTGACAGTTTTCCCAAAGGATCGAGTCCAAGGCCAACGTTGTACACTTATTATACCACTTTCCAAAAGATGACTACTCAGAGACCTTCTCAAGATGTGAACGCTTACATTGTAAATTATTATAAACCACAGGATCATGGGTCTAAATTGAGTTCGCGGCCTAATTCACAGTATCAGAGTCAACCATGGTTGAAGCCTGTCTATGGTTTGTCAGAGCATTCACAGTATCAGAGTCAATCGTCGCCCAGACCTGTTTACGATTCGTTAAAGGATAATGACCAAGGAAATAGAATAAATATTTGGCAGAAGGTTCAATATCGGCCCGTACTTTTGATTAATCAACAAGCCTCTAGTAATTTGCTGAGCTATACTTCAGAGAATCCACAGAATTACCTGAAAGACACTGAGAACAAATATGCTTCGAGTAATCAGCAAGACTATCTAAATAAGTATGGCAAACCTTCTGGTAATCAACAAGATTATCTAAACAGATATACGAAACCTTCAGGCATACAACAGGATTATCAGAGGGACTCTGAAAATAATTATAACAAACCTTCCAATGACCAGGTTTATCCAAGTGTTTCTGCGGATAGACACACCACTTGGCCCAGCGAAGTTTCTTCTCACGAGAAGGCCGAGGACAAAGTGACAAATGATCAACATTACAGACCTTATCAAGAACCGAGTAGAAAGCCAACGGAGATTGATTACGGCTCGAGTTATCAAACTGAGTTTCCCATTAGACCTACCACAAGCCTAAATAGCAAAGGAAGCGCCATTAATCCCAACACCGTGTACATAAGTTCCTCTGCAAGACCTGTTACCAGTGATGAAGAGTCTGACGGATCTTATGATACAATGTCTCACTCAACTTCTATTTACAGACCCACAGCACAGCAGATTACCGATTATCAAGCGAATAAATCAGAGAATTTTTATCAGACTGTCACGCGACCAAAGCCATCGATGATCCACATGATGACAATCATGACGGAGTCGACGGTGAACGAAGGCGAACGTGACATCGACAAGATAGAGAATCGAGTTACCAGCGAGATTCCGAGACCGTTGGCTCACCAGACAGTTAACAACAGATTGAGGAAACCTGGTCAGTATTATTACGAAAAGAACGTGTTGCATCGATATCCGGATACGATAGAGGGTCAGACAGGCTACAATGCTGAAGAGAGGCACAAAACAGCTAGTAACGAGACGTTGATCGATCAGATCCTTATCGAGACTTCCGTGAGGAATCACCAGGTTATCGATGGAAATCGGAACAATACAGACGTTGAGATAATAGATCGCACGAGAAATGAATCGTTCGATGGTGTAACAGAGGATGACGCGGCCGAAAACCTTGATGACACCTTGTCGGAAGAGATTGAAGCTATCTCCAACAATGGGTAGATATGCTTTTTATTCTGTTTGCATAATAATTGTCTAGTACGTGATTGTCTCCCTGGTATGTTGTATATTTACAATAGATAAAGTGTTTTCGAAATTCTCTCTATAGTCACTGTTTGATAAGATTTTTATCATAATCGATGTATACGTAAGATAAGAAATATTTATTATAGACATAATCTTACAAGATTTCCTCGTTTTTCTTTTTTCTTTTTCTTTTCTTTTTTTTTTTTTTTTTGTTTCTATTAATTTTTAAATAGATCCTTGCCACGTTCTGTTCATCTTTTGATAAATAGATGTTTGCGAAATTTGAAGTTCCCCCGAGATTTTCTAAAATACGAACGAAGAATGTTTCTTTTTACTATAACTCAGTGGTGAATTAAGACGACTTTACTTCTCTGATGAGATAGTATATAGCGACGCAATTAAAATCTTGTAATCTTTGTTTCTTGAAAGCGTTCTATCCTTTGATAATTGAATAAATATGTATTATAGTGAAATAATAGCTTGAGCATATTTCACGCATTTTTAACATTTCCTGAGATATGAATGAAGTTTCTTATCGATGTTCACTAATGCATCAAAATGGTTGATAAGATACGAAGCAATATAATTGAATCTACGCAATCTTCTGCAAATTGAAAACACTTTATTCTTTGATCTCAATTTAATCTCTAAAAATTACGATTCGAAGCTTTCCAAATTTAAAATTGGAACTGAATTTTGTAAAATGTAAATCGAGTATATTTTCAAATAGAAACCAAGAGACCTAAATCGATAAATAACATACTGCAATGGATATTTACTATGTAAAATATATTATAGATATATTCATGATAGTTGTATTAAAATAAAATAACGTAATATGTTAGGTTCATTTATATGAAATTATTCGGAATTTCGTAACTAAAATTTGAATTAATCTTTATCAAATTCAACATGTTTTGTAAATTTGATGATCTACTTTTTTTTAAAAAAAAAAAGCTAGATCATCAAATTCGAATACGTTTTTTTATAAAACTTGAGACTTCGATTTAATGAAGTTAAAACTGATTCGTAACACTAGCCACAGATTTCTGAAAAGAGAACAAAGATTTAAAAAAATCTGTCATTCGTGTGAAAAATTCAGATTAGAAATTATAAATGTGAAAATTATCAACGATGTTCGAAGCTAAAGATTTTGCAAAATTTTACAAAGTACACATAATATAAACAAATATATAAAATATTCAAAATGCGTTCATTTTCCGATTTACGTGATAAAATGATTACGCGGATTTTTTAACGCGGTGAATAATTTTTTTGTTTACGTGGATTTTTTTATACGCAGTATCACCGTATGCTATTTCATTTTATGCAGTCAGAAAATATATTTTTCTGTAATCTTTATTGAATTTACTATATTTCACTGAAACACAAATCCCTATTTAATTGTACATCGCTCTTCTTTGGCTTGGATCGATTGTTTTGGACTGACATCAACTAAAAGGATTTACTTCGCTTTTTCTGAATTTTTATTATTATTTCTTCGTTTTTGCGGAAAACATCTGAAACGAATATTTTTTACAACGTATGTAGATTTTTCTCCGCAATATTTTTTTTTTTTTTTACTGACGAGATTCTATTTATGCGATATTTTTCATGTAAAAAGAACCATGTGGAACGAACAATCCACTCGAGAAGAATATATAGTGCTTTCTATAAAATTTGGCACATAAAACAATTATTTCCATTTTTTTAATTATATTTTAATTATATTCTCAGAAATATCAATCTGAATAAAAGGCTTCCAACGAAAAGACGGAAATTCCAGAAATCATAATACTTTCGTTATAATTGGCAAAAAGAAAATTGTACATCAAATTTTAGGGGATCGTTGTAAAATACAGATTTTCAAGATCATAGCCACGAAAGCAATTTTTCAATGTTTTTGTGTATGTACTTTGATAATTTATAGCATTTTCGAGAAGAAAAATGTTTTCGCTTTTCCATTCACTACATATTATAAAAACATCTTAAGAATAAAACGAATGATTCATTTTAAAAAATAGACGCTTCGTTCTTTATAATGAGTTCAGATTTATTGTTTCTATGCGATCTCTTTTTACAAAATTAAAAAACAATTTCTCGAATATTTTTCGAACATCGGAAATTTAGTACTCACTTTTAGCGAACACTTTTATGAGCGACTGTATATACATCGTGTAATATTTTATTAGGTAAAATATACAATACAATTACATAAAATATCCAATTTTACGATAGGTTTAAATAAACATTATATCTTTTACGTTTCTTAATTCATTATTTGGATAGAAAAAACTTGTTCAGAATAATCTTGATATGTATATAATACAAGAAAATATTTTTATTACATTTTATTATTATTATTTTTTCTAAAAATTCTCAATAATTTCTGGATTCGCAAACGGAAGAAATGTATAGTTTAAAAGTTTGAAGAAATAATAACGCTGGAGTAATATACAGCACATAAAACATAGTATATAAAACAAAGATTGAATCTAACAAAAAGAAAAAATCTACTTTTGAAGTTGTATTTAAAATCCGTCTCTAAAAATCCGCACGTTTATTGAAAGAATTTGAAACTTGCAATTAAAATTCGTTCAAATCTTTGATTTCACTAAAAATATCGTGAATTGTTGAAACTTCTCATGGCCAAATGTTGTAGAACACGATTCACATTTCTTTTATGGTTGTTTCAGAACGAATTGGCTGAATCCACAAGAGGACGCAAGTCTACCATCAGTTCTGGAAATGCCGAAAATCCTATCAAACAAAACCAATGCCGCTAAGGAACTACCAAAACCCATAAAGCTCAGAAATTACGCCTTTAAACAATAAGTCCTGTCGCTATCTCCGTTTCTCGATATCAATGGTTCTTTCATTTCCACATCCGTCAAACAGTCGTTCCACTTATTGTTAGTTTGTCATTGCGTAATCCTCGCGAGTTAAAGTTAAAAACTTGTTAACTTAACTTAATTTTAAAACTAGATTGTCCGTTACTATTTATTGTTGCTTTAGAAAAAAATTTTTACCATGTAAAGAGAGTCACCGACGGTAATTTAATACTTAATTATAGAGATTCAACCTGTTTCTGATTTGTAACTTTCTCTCAGCCGATACGCATTGTTCGAATTTCTCCCAGAAATTTACTGAAAATTTTGCTCTTTACTATTTCTTTCTCCACCGAGAGCTTATGATTTCGCGAAGTTCCAAAAAATTGAAGTACAATAGACTTATTGTATGAGAACGTGAATAACATGCTTGGAATAATTATTGTCATGCTAATTTTAATTTTCTACATTTCATCGAATGTCGGTAATAAAATCTTTCTTATTCCATGGAAATTTAACGAAAGAAATAATCAGACATTTATTATGTTTTTAACATTAGTTAAAAAAAAAAAAATGTAACGCTCAGCTGAAGCCAATTTAATTTTTAAATGCAGAGAATTCCCTGCATTCTATCGCATAGTGTGTTTTATACAAGGAATGGCGTTGTATGGAAATAGCAGTCGCAGTATTTTTGGCGTGTTATAGCAATTCACGTTGTAAGAACTCGCGTTATGCGGCCGTCTGCTCTATTTCATAGCACAATTTATGAAATTGTGGAATTTCTTTTTCTGTCGATTATATATGACGAGCTTTTATCATAGAGGAAATCGAGGCAAATTGATACAGGGATAGATTGACATAAAATGAAATTGTATGAACATTGTGTACCTATATATGTGTAATTCAATCCAAACGAGATGTATGAAATTTATTTTTTAATTCTCTATTACAATCTGTACACATCGGTGTATACTATTTGTTATTCGTATATAACTTCCGAATTCTATGCAAGGAAAGTGAGTATTCACACTAATTTCTCAATTTATTTGAAAACACCGTAGAAAACTTTTATATGCAGAAACGAGCTTAATTTCAAAGTCATTTGATAATTACAATCGCCAGATCTACGGCATTTTTATGCATTTTTATGAAAAATTTGAAGAATTGTGCAAAAATGAACAGAATTCACGAAATATATATATATATAT
>WIUT01004164.1:0-17802 GCA_010645135.1 Tetragonula clypearis | reverse complement strand
GTACTTGTATTCTCTATGAATTGTATTTAGCCTACAAAACATTTTTCTTAAATTTTATTAGCAATATTGCAAGACTGATTATAAGTCTAATACCGTTATTGTTGAAAATATATGTAAAAATTATGAGGTATTTGGTAGAAATGTACGTATTTTACGAAGAAAAGTATGCAAATTCACAATATATATTAATAATAATAATATAATTGTTATTATCAAGCTTTTAAGTTTAAAAGCCTTAGCTTCGTGATATTACATTTTTTCAACGCTGAAATTTTTACATACATAATTTCTTACACATAAACATGCAAAAAGTTCTTCTCCGAAAAATAGTATTTCATACAAATTTATAAACGTTTACAGGATAACAAAATAAAATAATCTGCAATATAATAGGAAAATAACGGAATGAATAAAGTGAAAACAAGTTTTCAACATAGATTCTTAAAATTCAACGAGCCCTTGAACGACAAATGTAATAACAATAATATTACTATTAATAAGTGTAATTATTAACACAGTCATACCTCTACCTGAATGAAATTTCAAAATTGATTTATACATATATAACACGTAAGAGATAAGTGTGAAAGTTTCCTACGATGAATATTCAAATGTTTTTGTCACTTTTTCTCTAAGCGCCTCAATTGTTGTTAATAATCAGCAGACAGCTGATAACAACGGAGTCAACCATTTTAACGAAGTTCAACTTCAAGTTGAACGAAAGTTACCACGACGATCGAAAGCGACATCGAAAGCGTTTCAAGTCTTAAAAGGATCGAGGCCGCGAGAGAATTTCAATCCTTTACGGAGGCAAAGAGGTTTCAAAGGTCATGAAAACGGAATTGCAAAATTATGAATTACCGCTACACCTTGCGAAACAGCACACTTTGACACGCTTTCTTATTCTGTAAAATGGGACTCCATTTTGCCTCTGATCAGTTGCTTTGAAATTTTTACATACTTTGCAGCTCGTCAATGCGTGCGTGCATTGTTCGCGATGCGAAACTTTCACCCTTTGAAGTCCACCTTTTGAAAATGAAAATAGAAAAATAGATTCAAACGAAAGTAATGAAAGCCCTTTGTTGAATTAAATTTTCGTTTACACATACGTAACAACGTTCAGGCTAATTATACCAAGTTTGCAAAGACCATTGTTTTTTGAAGCTTTTCCGCCTCGCGGCATCTTCTCTGCCATATATTCCTACATTTCGAATAAAAAATTCAAAGAAAGAATTTATTTTAGGATAAATTCGCTTCATTCGATAGTGTTTTATGTATGTGACTGGTTTATTTAAATGTACTTAATTCTACAACAAAAGACACAGTTAATGAGGCATCTGCGGCTATTTTCTTCTTCTGTGTGCATCCTGATCGACTAGTAATAAATATAGTACACGATTTCCCCCCTGAAACCGCGCGATTCCTTTCCCGAGGGAATTTCCTTCTGGTTGGAAACTTCTAATTTGAAGAAAGGTAAGAAAAATACAAGCAGGAAATATTGCAAAAATATAGAGATTGAAACACATAGTTATCTCTTTCAAAATTTTGTTTCAACAACTGTATAGTTCGATTAAGAAAATAGCTATGTTGCAATGCAATATTTATAGAAAAAAATGTCATCCTTGGAGACTTCTTTAAAAAGTACTCTCATGGATCCATGGATTCTTGAATCTATAGTATATAATAAAACTTCCATGGAAACAAGTTTTTTGGAACAAGTTTATTAAAGAAAAATATTTATTCCAAACGATATTGAATAGTTATATTTAACAGTTATATTAACACGCATTGATAGTGATCAAAACTATATAAATAACGCTTTTGATTTCGTAACTTCCAAAGAGAAATTTTATACTGTGAATTATTTACGTAAACATTGTAAATAAATAATATATCCAAAATATCAATTCAACTGTAATAACTATTTAATATTGCAGTGATACTATTCACTAGATAGTGTTCAGTATTTGCTACAATAATTATACTTTCTTAATAATGACGAACAAATTATTTGTCTGTTAAAAATTTTCACTTCTTCTATCGTTCTCTTGAAAATGAAACTTTTATTCGTAAGAATTCTTTTCTATCTACTTTCATTGGAACTTATAATGCGAGAATTTTTTTAAAAAGTTCCAAGATTAAAATTCCATGCTTCAAAGAGAACTTCTTAAAAAGATTCCATAACATTTTTGATTCCTGTTCTCTTCTTTATTTATGATCTTGACGTTCGATAAATAATTCTTCAATAGTCTCAAATTGCAATAAATTTTTTCGGTACCTGAGTGTATAAAAAAATTACCGAATAGTTTGAATGTAAAATATTCTAATTTCCTTTTACAAAATATCTTTTTGTATAAAAAATTTCTTGTTTATCTATGATAAACATAAAAACCAGATGAATTTATGTTATAACTCAATGTCATATTGATATTTACGTTTACTTATTATTATTTGTTATATTATAAAATATACCAGACTATTAATAAAAAAGCATGTCACTGCTCTTTATTTTATTTCTCTTATTTTGTGAACCGAAATCCTGAATATCGTGAATATTTATCCACTTATGGGTAATTTCATTAATTAATTTTTGAATGAACAAACGTATGCAAATGAAAGTATAATACTTCTTATTAAACTATGAGTTTTTATGCATTTATTGGAAATTTAAAGATGCAGAATTGTATATTTAATATAAAAAAAATATTAGATATACAAAATATTAGAAGTAGAATACTTGCCATAATTGTATTTGACAGAGGAAATAATTTCTTGAGCAGCAGTTTTTTTAATTTTGCTCATAAAAATGTGAAATTTCATACAAATCTACATTTTATTTAGACTATATGAAGTTCACTTTTCTCTATTTTTTTAATGTTCGTAAGAATACGATAATTTGCACGAACACCCACAGTCTGAATTAACTTTAAAATAAGGCTGAAAAATTTCTGACAATCGAGGTTTTTCACACAAACGAGATTCCTTATAGCCACGATCTTTTCAGAACACGATTGTCACGATTCGTCAAATTTGTATAAATTTTTCTGCTTCCGCATTTTATATAAACACATTTTAGTAATTACTAATAATATCATATGTATAAATGTAAACATTAAAATGAAATTTCTAACCAACTACGTTCGAACAAAGTCCCTCTTTTATTACATCGAGAATTCTTTTAAGAATTCCATCGTGATCGAGACGCCCGTCAAATTTTTGCAACTGTTATCCACATTTTACACGAACATGAATATCTATCAATGAATATGATGAATATAATGTACTTCGAACGAACAAACTTTCATTAATAAATTTCGAACTAAGTTCGAACAAACAAGAATCTCTCTCCCGCGGCAACCATTAATCGTGCGAGCATTCCAGTCGAATCCGTCGTAATTCACTCGACCTTTACGCTTCCACATTTTTGGGAATTTTGGGAAAGTTGTCGAAAAGAACGAGCAGCTCGTTCGTAGACACCGGGACCGATATCAACGTGCATAAAAGTTTCCATCGATTCGACGACGGAGGCCGTCCGTTTTCTCGTTAACGCGCGCAGGACACGAGCATCCGAGCAGTTTGTACGCCATACCAATGCATCGTTGAAGAAGACGGCCATTCGCGAGGAGAACGAAATTTTCCAGGACTACGTAAGGACTACGTGTTGATACGCGAGCGGCCATAAAATTTTCCAAGACTGACGGCCGAGTACATAGAAGCGAAGCACATGGGAACCGCGTGATAGAAGGACGGAGGCATAAAACTGCGTTGAATAATATAGAACGTTGCTTTCTGCCTGCCCGTTATACGCAACGTTGTTCGATAATCGGCAAAAATTCGTTTCTAAAGTTCAGAAACTTTTCGTAGAATCATCTGCACAATTTACTCGCTCGTTCGTCGAATAAATAGTATATCTTGTAAATTTTTAAAGAACGTTCCGTTTCTCGGTAGCAATGATTTCCACTTCGATTGAACGCTTGATAAATCGACTAATTCTGAAAGATGGTGGCATTACGCTTAAGTGCGATTCGAAATAAATCAAGGGATTTAAAGAACTTGACTCGTGCGTCATGTTAGAAGCCTATTTGAACGTGATAATTTCAATTTTGCATATTGACCGGCGTTAGTTAATATTATTTAAATTATACATCAATTGTAAAAGTTTCGTGGCAAAACGAACAAAATTCAACAAGCGAATTTTGTAATTAATTGTTGATCTATAACTTTCTTTCTCACCAGTTTCAGAGAAATATTACTGTGCGAGAAAAACTTTCGGGTAATAAACTCGCCGAAATTCGCTGATTTTCAAAGTTGGATATTTTCCCGCCGTTCCGTTGCGTTTTTATGAATCTATGCTGCTTGCGAAAATAAATACAAGATTCCGAATTTCACTTAGCAACTGAGGAGTCTGCGTTGTCCAACATCAGATGTACAAAAAAAAAAAAAACAGAATAGAAATTTATTATTCGCCAGTGAGAACGTATCGAAAAATAAACCTGAAACGAAGTTCTCACATAGTAATAGAAATAAATCGAAACGGAGTAGCAAGATTAAAGGATTGAAAAGTATTTTCGTTCCACGCTACATTGCGCATATATACGTTGTCGAAGTGTTGTTTAAAATATTAAGACGAAGCTTATCGGAAATCGGGAATACATGGCTTGTTAGCTGCTTGAATTACTCTGAATGAAATGTTCAACCACGAACGAACCATAAAGAGAAACTGGGTTAATTTTAACAACTATATTTAGTTACCTGATATAATTACAATCACTATTCTTCCTGTGCATCTCACGCAACATCGTTTTTGGAGACATGAAAATTTCACGGTGTTCAAGTATGGCAACCACACGTATGCGAAATATAAGGAATACGGTAAAACTGAAAACACTGGCCAAGTCGTGATGATATATTGCATATATATACGCGAGAATGAAAATAAGTATTACCTCTTAAATTCAAAAGATATCTTATACTATTTACGTAAATAAATTTGGGTAAATTTCCAGTTTGGATTTCTTTTTTTTTCGATTTCGGGAATAGCAACTATTTCTTTAAATAAAGAGATTCATTTTATCACCGAAACAAGAAATCGAGACAGTTATGTAATTCATGTTACTTAAAAGGAAAACGTTATATTAGAAAATTTATAAGCCAATATTGGGAAAAACTGCTAAATGAGAAATTTAACTCGATACGTATATCTTTGAATACCGGTAGACTTTCACAGAAAAGATTACAACTTTCTGTCACTCTAAAAGGTTTCAACTAATTCTTCAAATCTTCAATTAGTCTGTCATTAACACTGAAATTACCGGCGATTAAAGCACAAAATTCCCATTAGAAATACAAGATAAAAGGAAAAATAGGAAAAACTTTAGCAATAAAGCTTTTATTGAACAGCTTGAGAAATCACTTAAATCTCTGAAAATCACGTTTGTATGATATCTAGCAGAAATTATAAATTGAATGGTCATTTTGAACTTTTGATAGCTCTAGTGTTAATATCCGCAAGTCCATCACTAATGGGTCTATGCCTTTTAAACAAGATCAAACTGATAATTCTGGAGTTGGGAGTTCATTACGTTTTCGTATGCACTCAATTGTAATAGTTAACAATCACGAAATCAGATTATTCGATAGAAGTTTCATGAGTCTGTAACACGTTACAGCGCACATGGTACACATAGTACACATGGCATAATACGTGTTTCAAGCTGTAATCGCACATTATCAATTGAAAGTATGCCGGAAAATTGAGAAACGCTTCGATTGATGTCGTCCACGCTAACAAACGTGTCACCGTGACGCAATAACAAAAATTTTTGATACGTGTTCTAAATGTTTCTGCTTCTTTCTTTTTTTTTTTTTCATTTAGGTAAATGAAAAATCTGTTTATTTGTGGAGAAAAGTTTCTCTACGAAATGTTCTCGATGAAAGAAAAATATTGAGAAAAGGAAAACTGTGTAATGATTGAACAATAAAATACTTTAAAAAAATAAGAAAAGTGAAACGACGAGTATGATTTTTTCCTTTGCTTTCAGCATCGATTCAATGTTAAAAACTCAATGTTGAAAATATTTCGTATATGAAATCTAGTCAAAAATTTTGTTCCCGTCCAAAAACAAGATGGTTAAATTCGAAAGTTATTATTTTTATTTTTGAACAACTGATTCTCTATGAAAAAAAAATCAAATTATTTGCGATTGGTAGGTAGCAACTTGTAATTAGTTTAAAAAATACTTTGACGTTAATTTTGTATATCACATGGAAGATATGAAAAGACATAAATAAAGCTATTGCTGCACTTTATAATTTGAGTACAGTTACCTTGGAATAAAGATTATACAAAGTTATATCTCCGTTGTTTTTAGAGATATGAAAAAATTTTATCAACGAAAGTTATTCAGTACAGAGGAGACCATAATATGACAATAATGATTTTTTTGTAGGCGGAGGATTTTTTGGAGATTTCAAGATCACCTCCACTCTAAGTAAAATGATATATTTTTTTTATTCGTTAATCGATAGAATTAGAAAAAGGAATATTAACTCTTATAAAAAAAAGTACCAACTCTTCGCTAAAAAGAAGTATTAATTCATATACATTAAAATTATTGTTCGAAAGATATTTTTAATTCTTAATTTTGTAAAATTTATCGTATGAAATATAACGACAGACAGGAGGGTAATATGCTTGTGTTCATAATATCCTTGTTTTTCATGCATAAATTTCATAAAATCAAAGCTAAAAGTATCTCCTGAACTAATAATCTTCCCACATACGTAGATTAATACTTTTTTTATAAAGAATGTCGAGCTGCATCGATTAATGGATGAAAATATATACCACTCCATTTTTAAAAAAGTGAATTTTTAAAAATCCTCCTACTGAAATCATTACTATCATATCATGGTCCCCTTTGCATTGAATAATTTACGTTAATATAACTTTCTCATACGTTCGAAAATAAAGGAGATGTTTAACGTGGACAATTCAACTGTTTAAAACAGTTTAACTGTTTAAAGTTATTAGGACATCTTACATTTATTTTGCGTTTCAGTTTCGTCATTAAAAATTAACTGATCGTTCAATTAATCTAAAACGATTATATTTCAATAGGGAACGTTTGAAACTTTATTTTTTAATTTGTCGAAATGTAACTATCGTTTTCTTGAGAATTCTGCACATACTCTTGATATTGGATCAAGGTTGAAGAAGTAGAGTTAAATTGGGGAAATTTCAGAAAATTTTGACGAATGCTACATATTCGCTCGCTACACGTTTGATATTCTGTTAAATCAGAGAAAATAAATAAAAGTGGAAATCAAACGAATCTAGGAAAGAACATTTATTCAAAAAGTCCTGATGAAATATCTCAATCAACTACGTAACGTATCTCTCCAATTCGTTTTAATTCATCAAACGCAATATTTATAAAATTCAGAAAACTATCCTTTCGTAATGAAATTTATTCTTTGCGTTCCTCCTTATTCCCTGAGATTTATTTTATTTTTTTTTTTTTTTTATTTATTTTAAAGACCAAAGGGAATGATAGAGAGTTTCTAGAACGTGTTAATCTATGAAAAAATCAAAATAAAGAAATAAATGTCAAAAATATACAAATATCTTTCTCATTAAGAGAAAGATATCAGTTTTTTTTACGAAATTCCTCGCGTTCAAAATCACCGTATAATTTGCATCGCAATCAGACTGTTCAGGCAGCGAAACGCGAGCGAAAAATTGCCAGAAGAAAAATCCTTATAAATTCAAATTTATTAGAATAGCGTGACTTCGTTGCTATTTTTCGAATTTGCATTCCCTTTTATCCAAACACTCGAGTTTGCTTGTTTATGATCAGGAAACCTACCGCGGTCTAATTAGGACTCGGAAGACTTACAATTTCTTTCGGCGTCTTAACGACGATTAATGGGCTGTAGTTAGGGGAACGTCGACGATGTTGAAACAAAAATCGTTAGATAATTTTCACAAATCAAAGCGTGTTTGCCCAAGTTTGATTTGTACGAGGCTCGTGCAAATCGTTCAGAAAATATTTTTATTGGCAATTTCACGCCATTCGTTCGCAATCCTTCGAAAAATAAAATTTGAATTCACATAAACTTCCGATGGAGTTATGCAAAGTTACATTTTAATCGTGGTCAGGAATTTCAGAATTCTTTTTTGAATCACTGTCACGGACTATCATGGCCAATCGTAACCTTCGTGATTAGAAATCCTTAGTATTATGACTTTAAATCCTTGGAAATTTGATCACGAAAGAATAACGTGAAATCTGTTCGCTTCGATCGCATTTTTATATAATGCAAATTCACTTTTTAAATCGCGGTTTTTAAATCTCCATATCGACATAAAACATATCACTGACAATAATAAATATCTCCGCTGTAGTATATACTCTGTACTATTTACATTGAACATAATCATAATATCGTACTATAACAATGGTATATATTACAGAATCATTTCAACTGAAAATATCTGATTCGGCCTTCAAGATTCAGAAATTGTAAAATATCTTCAAAATATAAATTCGCAAACATAATTCATAATTCAAAATACCACTCGTAATTACTTGATAATTTCTAGGTTTCATCTTATATTCAAGTAAAGATCTATTTATAAAATAAAAATATTACACAAAATATAACTCACTTTGCTCTGTTTACTACATAATTCTTTGGCTTTTACTGTATAATTTTATTTATTACATATCGCGGTAAGATCCGTACCTAATAGAAACGAAAAAGTAATAAAAAAAAAAAATGCTAAAACTCGCCAGAAGGAAAAACTTTCGACAAGAAAATGCGTATAATATCCGGGAAACCAACGACCAATAATAATTCCAATAAGAAATAATAGAAGAATTGCATTACAGTCAATCAAGACAATCACTGCGAATATAAATACAGTCACATTTTCATTCTTATTCCATTCACGACCAACCGAAAGATATATTCTCCCTATTTAAATTCACGACTGAACCAGGTAACGTTCGATCTTCCTTCAAAAGAACCATCATAGGATCACCATCTCGTAGCTCCCAAAAGATCGTCATGATAACTCGTCGAAAAATTGAAAGGAAATTCGTGCACGACCGTGGAAGAAACGAAACATCTCGAGAGCAAGCAGCACGTTGAACGACCATTATGCAACGAGGAGGAAGAAGAACAGAAGGTGAACAGGATCACGATTCCGTGATTTCCTTCCACGAAATGGACACGTTCATCGACATTACGGCTTACCTCGCGTCGTCCCGTTTATTTCTTGGTCGCGTGTGATGCAAATGTAATCGAGTAATAATATAAGGCACACGACCGACACTCCCAGCGGACCGCGAGCACAGTCTCGTAAATAAAACCGGTTGCTGCGTTTATTCTGAGGAAATCGTGGGTAGTAAGACACAGTCGTTGCCGCCAGTGAATTCAGAAACAGGAGCGTGACTCGCTCGGGGCCGATTCCCGTAGGAGCAGCCGCCGGGCTTCCCTTGAAAACAACGCGTCGATACAATTTCCAAGAGAAGACGCACGACTTGATAATACGTATTCGTTCTATGGACGTGCATATCGTGAAACTTTCATTTACACGCGAAACGTTAGAATTCTCGTCAAGTGGAGACTTCGAGTTTGACTTATTTACAGGACGTGTCAAGGTCAATTTGATTACGCGTACTATTTACACGTCATGGTTTCAGAAGGTCAAGCCTGTCAAATTAATTGATCTTCTTACACATCTTTCGCATCGCTCGCGTGTAGATTTATTTAAAGGACATCGGGTTTTGAATTAGTTTCGAATAGCAATTTACCATATCGCTGGAACAACAGACGAGTGCATACATAGAAGTATTATAGCAGCCAACGAGATTAGGTCATGTGTCACCATCTCACGAGTCGTCAGTCTCATGGATTGGTGAACGAGAAGAGAAATTCTGGGAATTCCTCGTTCATACATCCTGATCAGTCTTGTCGTATCTCCCCGTTCATTGTACGACTCTTCAGTGTCCTTTGGAACGACAGACGAAGATCTTTCTACACAAAAGAAATCTGAAGATGCCAGGAAAGCGACTGGTTAATCAAGTTTAGTTAGTAAAGTTCAGTTGGCCAGTGATGTCTCAATCAGGATCCATAATCAAATCAGTTGGACGATTAATCACAGTATTCAGCTCAAGCGAATCAGTCAGATTAGCTTAATTATTCAGACAGAATGATAGTTGTAGCAAAAGCTTGATCAGGCTTCTTGAGTAATGAATCCATCGAGTCCAAATTGAAGTTATTCGTTCTCACGTCAGTGGGAGTCCTTCGACACCAAGTGACATAACACTCATAATACTAATATATAAAATATCTAAAATATAATGTTTTCTTACAACGTTTAGTAGCCAAAGTGATTTTCGACGGTAATTCTAATTTCTTAATAGTCACAAATATGAACCTGCACGATAATATTGCAGTCTAATTGCGAGCAAAGAAATTTCTCATGTCGATAATGGTTATTATTGGCAACGGGAAAATTTCTCGGCCGCTTACAATCATTATTTATAATAGAAAACATTCTAGTCGTGAAAATAATTATTATCCTATAACCTTTTTCATTCTGGTTATAATAGTTACGGCTCCTGTCTGTTTATTTTAAAATGGCCGCGTTAACAATTGAGTCATCGACGACGATCAATAAAATTGTCAGACAACTGTATGATTACATGCGTGAAAAAACGTAAGATTAATAATACAGTATAATATAATTATAATTAATAGTATATTACAATAGTAATTAATGTTACAATAATACAATAATATAATAGCAATTAATATTTAATAATGATAGTAACAGTGCTACAAAGCGCTTTAGAACCAAATCTTTTTAAAGAACTGTAGTTCTTGATACCATTTAAGTTGGCTTTCAAATCTTCTTGAATCGATTTCTAGCAATTGCCAATTCAAGATATTCTAATAACATACGTGTGTTCAATAAATAGAAGTGCACCATAGAATTTGCATTCCGATGGGATTTTTTCGTAATTCGAAACTGGTAGGTAATATTCGAGTGGCCATTTCGGTTCCTTTTTGATCAGAGATGTTTGTGTTTTATACTTTTCTCGAACGTTAAACCTGCCATTATGCAGTTTAGTTTCAATGCTATTAGTCAATGAAAAGTTAATCAATCCAGATGTCAATTAGAGCATTTGCAAAGATTTTTTCTGTATGCATCTTAATGTTCGTAATGAATCTTTCTCCGAGATTTGTTTAAAAATCTAATTGCGGAAAAATACGAATTTTCTCAGAGAAGATTTCTCTTTTAAAAGTTGATTGGAACAAGTATTGTGAATAATATGCATCGATAGCAAAATTATAAATAACATCAGTAATTAAATAATACTATGATAGAATGAAAAATACGCCTTCACTTTGTATTTTTGTTGCAGCATATTATTTTATAAAAATTGAATGCTCCATTCTATGTAAAATTACATATTAGCCAACATATTAATTTCGATCGGATTTATAAATTATCTAGTAGGATTCTGCGGTAAAAATTTTTTGTTTATTTTTCCAATCGTTCTTACTCCTATCCCCTTTTTCAATATTTGTAAAATCGAAACGATAATAATAAAGTAAAATATTAAAATCGAATTGAATAGAAAATCGACATATCCTGTTGAAGTAAAATTTAATATCGAAATATCCTATTAAAGTTTAATCTCTTAACAGGGGAATTAACTTTGGTTCACATAAAAATAACATGTTTCACAATGGGGACTTTTTCCCTTCGCGGTGAGAAGTTATATCATTACGAAGTTATATTATATTAAAGTAATAAAAGAAAAGAAAATCGTTTTTCACTTGTTGACTATTTTATGACATATTTAGCAAATACATCACAGTTCCATTTAGACTTAAATGAAATATTGTCACACGTTACTTTTGAAATTTTCATGCGGAAAAATGTCGTCATGCTCGTTAAAGCTTTATCTTCCTGGTATGACGAAATATTTCGTCTTACCCAGTTAACATGAAAATCATACGTAGCTCGAAGCTTCGCACATCCTTTCAAAGAAACATCCTTTGATATATGTACAATTATTATTTGTTGACGTGAGTTCGTGTATCAAAAATTTAATTAAATCACGTTCCTTTGGTATTACGTAATTTATATCACAAACACGATATAAACATTTTCCATTTATATTCCAAATACATTATTATGTAATAATAATACAATAAGGAATCTCGGCTCCTAGCCAACCACTTACTTCAGAAATAAATGGAATTATTCCATTTCTTCATTTCTTTTCAATTCGGTATTGAATTATCCACGAGAAGATTTCTATTAATGTATCAGTTATGTCAAAACTACAACAGACATTCTTCACCTACATTCCAAATATGTCACGTAAATAGGGACCAAGAAATCTCGGCTTCTAGCCAATATTTCTAGCCGCAATTTATATAGTATTAAATAAATAGAATTATTTAATACTAGAACTATCAACGAGCAAGGAATAAACGAAACATGTGAGAAATGGTTGTTGCACAATAATAATATATGTATAATCAATAATAATAAAAAATACAAACTTTTATTTACACTGGTCCATAAGTTTCTGGATCCTTGAATTATCGTTAGAAATTGTTGATATCTTCTTTGTTAGAATATTGTTATGTACTTTTGAATTCATCTTTGTAAAAAACACACCATTTTAGTGTTTCTTTGTTTCTGATCATTATATGCGACGAAGTGGAATCGAAGCGTATCGTTTTGATCTCAAATTGTATTGATTAAATAAATTCCCTTCGATCAAATCAATTCTGTTCAAAATTGATTATTAATATCAGATACAGTGTTAACCTGGGCTTGTTTAATGTTAAAAATTGATATTAATATCTGTTGCAACTTTAATAGAAGATTACATATGATATATATGATATAACGAATGTTCTTACTAAATTATAAATTTAGTAAGAATTTATAAATTACATATGAAGATCCTTGCTAAATTATAAAATATTTATTCTCGAAAAAAAAAATAGATATATTGATGAATCTATTTTTTTATGGATAACAAAGATTACAATCAATTTCATTAAGAAATAATTGTATTGCTACGTCACTAATACGCCTTTTAACTAAATTTGTCAGGTGTTTGAAAACTTCAATCATGCAATCTTATCGCGGTGACAATTTACCGTGCAATTTTCAAAGTTCAATGGAACAAAAATCGCGCATCAAGAGTTTGAGAGGTTGTCTTGAAGGAAAAAGTTCAATTTTTAAACTCGTGATGGGTTTAGCTATGAAAAAAAATTGGTTAACATCGGTAGGGACGTTTGAACTTTAAAAATTTTTTCAAAAGAAAATGGCACTTTCTATCCTCTGAATAAACATTTTGAAAGTAAGACTTTAGGCTCCAAACTGAACCCAAGGTATAACGATTGAAATAGCAAAAATCTAGGTGCCGAAAACTTATGGGCGGAAACGTGTAGGTATATTTCTATGTTTGAAAGTATTGAAAATATTAAAAATTGAAAGTTACTCGACTCGCTGTTAATGAAAGCTATTAATTTAACTATTCACTTCCTCGTTGTAGATGTTAATACTTTACCACTGTGTCGAGTTGCACATCGGGTGACGAATTAAGTTGGAAAAAACGAAGGTCAATCAATTTCCCACGTGTCAGAATCTGGTCTTTTTCGAAACTAACAATCCAATCCATTCGTCGAATATATTAAAGAGCTGCTGCTGCTGCACGCATCTAGCCGTGGCTTGATAAGCACAACAATACCAAAAAAAAAAAAAAAAAAAAAAAAAAAGAAAGACTCATGTTAGAAGAATATCTAGACCAGCGAGTTATTGGAGCGGGAATCCGTCGAGAAATTCCAGACAAAGTTGAAAAATCGCAAATATTTGAATCGCGAGTCGTTTCGGGAGAGGAAAGTACCGAGAAACGTGAAAGCCAATAGCAGAAATCCTTGATACAGAGATCGAGAGAGCGACTGGTATACCTGTAGGAATGTGTACGTGAAAGTGAATATATTTGAGCGGGAAATAAGGCTGGCAAAGGATTACGTCTTAAGAGAGCAATGAGAACTGCCGGTTTTCGATCTTTCAGCAGGATTTTATACGCGAATAAACAACAACAGCTGTTTATGACGCCGGCGTGAAGCGTCGGATTGGAGTGAACATGCTTCGGTGCGAACTGCATAATTCCTGCCGTTGGTAAGACACGAATGATTAAAAGGAGATTAATTGCAAAGTGCAGAGAGGGATCAACAAGGATTCGCTCGCATCCTGTTTACGTCTCGAATTGCTTTCAACTTATTTGCTGTTTCGTGTTGATCACACACCGTGATATCGTATCTTTTAATACGAATAGCTGTACATTCGTATTAACGAAATCTGTTTTCTATAAAATAGTTCACCGCACGCGAAAAGCAACGTGCGTCGTAAGAATCTCCAATAATGAGTTATACGTAGTAATAATACTAATATAACAGTGATACAACAATTCGGCTGGCAAAATGATATTGACGCAGGAGGGTTTCTTTTTCGCGGTTCTACCATGTATTTGAACAGAAAATATTTGAACAGAAAATATTTCTAACAGTTTTAAAGGCAAGTGTTCTCTCTTAATGGCGCGACGTCATTCGATAACATTTCAGCACTCGCAATAGAATATTTTATAATTTTTCTAATAACATTGGATAAACGAGGCGCTAAAATTACAAGTATGTCGATACTTTTCTTGACTACTGGATTTTTATATTTCTTGTATCGTTATTGTATAACTTGTTATTTAGAAGTTTGCTGTTCCACACGTTTGTTACTTTTGTACGTGAACTATTTATGAAAGCAGATTTTTGCTACAATATACGTATTAATTATAATTAGATCGGAATTACATGCACATAGTATACGTCATAGAACATTGAATTGAAAAAAAGATATTTTCACACAGCCTTCAAATTCTTTTTTATATTCTGATTCTTTTAAGTTCAAATTTTTCATATTTTAATTTCTCAAAGCACCATGTTGCCGATCTTTTAATTAAAAGAGTGATGCAACAGATTTATAGACGAACATTATAAGTAGAACGATCGTTACAAATTTCGCGGGTTATTAGTCGCAAACAAATTGCTAATTTAGAATTAACGATGAAAGAGAAGGTTAACAATACGTTATGAAATTTATATGCGCGATTGCACGAAGTTTAATTATATATTAGTTCGGTCAAAAAGTTCCTAAGTCCGGTCGATATCAGAGATTAGATTTGCATAACTTCGTTCACAAACTTTTCGACTAAACCGGCGTACTATACGTATCTTCGTGCAAAATTACGTAGAACTTCAGAAGATTTTTTTTAATTTACTTCAGTAAGAATTTCACACATCTGCACAGTAAATTGTATCTGCCTTTTTGAAAACTGTGAATTCTTTTTTTAACAATACTGTGCGAAACAGTGCGTTCCTC
The DNA here is from genome assembly GCA_010645135.1 of Tetragonula clypearis. NCBI lineage: Eukaryota > Metazoa > Arthropoda > Insecta > Hymenoptera > Apidae > Tetragonula > Tetragonula clypearis. The sequence continues at coordinate 2,324 of WIUT01004164.1, read as the reverse complement.
AACAATATACGCAGAAACATCTAGAATAACGTAGGCTACAATCAAACTGTAATTTGAAATTGAAAAAAGTAAGTTGAACATTTACGTACATACATTTATACTCGACGAACTTTAATGACGTCAGAAAAATTAAAAAATCTTTAATTTGTCTTTGTAAAAGACACCTTGAAACGCGTTATTTTTCATCAACATCGTAAGGACTAAAAACTTGTTTGCTCATACTGGCGAATAATTACTCGTAGATATTAAAAAAAAAAGAAGACACAAGAAATTATTCAAAGCTCGATACTAGTATACCGAAGATAATTAAAACTACCGCTTTGTATAAAATTAACGATCAATATCGCTTCAACGTGACAACAATTCCCAAAAGACACGTAACACTTATGAACACTTGGAAGATGACAGAAAAATGTGTTTCAACTTCGTGTAATACTGCGTCTTCGTTTTTGCAGTTATAAGACCTTTGTATGAAACTCAAGGGATTATATACTTTTCATATAGTCAGAAAAATCGATTTTCTAAAAAATGATTCTTCTATACTACTCTGAAATACTCGAGAAAACAATTAACTTAACGAAATTTTCAAAATCGGAAATATCTGAAAGACAATCGAATCAATTTGTGATTGTCTAGCGCTTTAAGTGAAATTTTGATTCGTGTATATTCCTTTTTATTAACAAAGAAGTTAAAAAAATTCATCACGAAAATTACATGTTCAGATAGCTGTAATTTCTTGTGAAATTGATGTTTCAAATCTTCGATAAGTACTAGCCTCTCTTCTACAATTTGATTTGCAAAATTAAGAGACACAACTGATAATGTTTCAACGAAATGGTCACCAGCTAAATGGACCACCATGTCCTGCTACCTTCGTATATACCTAAGTTCGAATTTTTGGCGAATCACTAATTCAGCAACACATGGCAAAATATCATTATTTTTTTTTTCTTTAATGAAATGTAATTTTATCTGCAAAAAAATTTTTCAACTTACCCCGCAACCATTCAAAGTGAATGACTTAAATTTATTTCTCTTCTTCTTCGTTGTCGATGTTCGAGAAGCTACAAAATGCCGTAGAAATTCAATTTAAAAAAAAGAAAAGAAAGTCAGAGGTAACTGAATTCCGAACATCAGAGGATATGACATCGCAGGGAACCAGTGATCTTCATATACATGAGAAAAGCTCACTTAATTCCGGATATAAAGGATTAGAATGTGACGTCCGCATAGGAAACGTACGTGTGATCAATGCTTTTAGCAAGATTAATCGTCGTTTAAGTAATAAACGCTAATTCGAATATTAATTAACAAAGTGATCGGTGTGCGTCAAATGTTGTTGCACTTAACGCACGGGCGTGCGTTTCGAGTTCAGTGACGCACGTCGAAGTGAAGCGCATGATCGACGTGCGCGTTTCGAAACGAGGAGACGTCGTAACTTGACCGAATAGAACCGTGCACACCTCGATACACAATACAAACTTTATTAAGCGCATCGACGTGGAAACGAGCTATCCGACTGTGGATCGAGTAATTAACTGTTGCACGCGCGGAAATTGATCGCAGCTGATACTTTTGAACGGATTTTGCATCTCGTTGAATATGGACGGGCGAAAGATTTAAAATGTTTCGTCGATTTGCGAAACAATTTAAGGAAAGGGAAGGAAAGCGAGAAACAATTATTCAGATCTAACTAAATATTCAATTTAACGAAATAGTTCAAGTTAAATAAATTAAATAAATTTATATTTATTCAATTATACTATTAGAGGACAATATTTAAATAAATTAGATATTAAATTAATTAGATAATAAATTGGAGAAACAACATTTAAATAAATAATTTAAGTTAACGAAATAGTTTCGTTGGTCAAGAAAAAAGAAAAAATTCACGCAATTGAAAGTAATACGCTTCCCATCTTATCAGTACGCATTTGTTCGCAATAAATAGTCGATCGTACACTCACGTGCAAGGGTGTTCCATTTTAATCTTTCCAGTTATCTCCAAAGATATTTCTAAAAAATGTTTCCAGAAGATGTATTTCACGATGTTAAATTTATTTGATTTCAGGTGGAGGGAGAGAGGTCTAGAGATCTCGAGGTGATTTCCTTCTTTAAATTGGAATCGCTATTCAATTTATCAATTATTAATTTAGGAGATATATTCACTTGAATTTTGTACAATTTATCGTACAAAAGTTGTACTCGCACTGTCTTTGACTTTGATGCGGATTTTATAAAATTAAAGTTTAATTAACATTAATACTTTTTTTTATAGAGAATTTCGAACTTTATCGATTAATATATAAAATATATATATATAT
>WIUT01004163.1:0-17803 GCA_010645135.1 Tetragonula clypearis | reverse complement strand
TATGTATATATATATGTATGTATGTATGTATGTTTGTATGTATATATCCACGTATCAATATCATACATATATGTATCAATCGAGCGAGCAAAGGGATGAACGAATTTTTAAATTTCCAATTATATGATTTACCTATAAACTAGAGCAATACTAAAATTGACTTGCATTATATATATATAATACGATGCGAAAAAAAATTTGTTACCAATCGGTGCAATCGATTTGTTTCTATTAGTGTTTAGAACAAGTAAGTTTATAACAAGTCAATGAAAAAGAACATGGCGAAAAGAACATAAACGTAGCGAGAAAATTTGTTACAAAGTGACGATGTTAGACATTTCGATTCGAGGTCATTAGATTAATTAACCGTAACAGCATTAATAAATATGCATATGTATTATCACTGAAGTATTCGCGAATGTAGATAAGTGCTCAACGTATTTATTTGAGGCTTATTAAACGTAAATATTCAATTGACCGACATATAGGTCGCGCTAATAAGATAATATGCATTCAACTTTCTCAACTTACTCTTACTACGCGTGTCAGGGAAGAAAATAACGATTTACATAACGTTTCTTTTTTTGGTTTGTGTTGCACGGTTGATAAACGTTATGAAGTTATTTGATGTATCCTCTATCGAAATACTGTACTTTGTACCTATGGAAGAATCGCAGACACCGGTACTTAATGATGGTACTAGTCGTGTTGTTAACGAGCGGCCAGCACAACTCCGTTACACGGAGAAACATTTTTTCGAATACTGACGAATAATCGGTCACTCTTTCATCGTTACGTTTTCTCCTTTAAATAAATATCGCGGATGGGGATTAAGATTTAAATAAATAGATCGGGAACGTGCCTGAAAGAAGGACCTATTAGCTGAAGCAACGAATTGAATCGGATCAGAAGTTTTGATTTTTTAGTTTCTTCAACGTGCTGCTACGTTTGAATTGTTAATCATGTGGAATATCGAGACGAAGTTTTGGGGGAACATTTTTGAGAACACGTGACAGTCGCTCGAAGACGATTTACCGGGGGAGGGGGAGGGGAGGGGAGGGGAAGATCTATAGATCCTCTTTCCAGAAATTATGGAGAACGCAACAGCTTTCTTTACAATCAATTGGTTCTCGTGGCCACTGCGTTCTTGATATAGTAACACACCCACGATAATAACAATCAATAGTACATATCCATCGCGTCAATAGTTAGCGAATGATCATCGAATAACTTGGTTTGTCTTCGCGAGAAAACCAAACAAAAACGAAATGAATCACGCGCTTTCTTCGCAAACAATCTGCGGTATTTGTTCAATGTCGCGCCGAGTCACGTCGAGATAATAATACGAATGAAATTTACCGAAGATAAATGGGTTTCACCGAGATTTAATGATTTTGGTAATAACGAGCACGGCAAGTTACGCGTTATAGTTTCGTATGATCGCGAGAGAATCGCGATGACAACAGGCCCCGATCGCGCAAAACGTACACAAGCGAACGAGCGTGTACTCGGCGTGTATTGTATCGCAGTGGGGGACCGGGTATTTAGGCATTTTCTCTTCGATCCGTGTAACAGCTTTGAGATTAGCGTGTCAAAGAGAGAGCAGGGTCATCGTGACGACGCGTGTTATCAGCCCATTGCAAATAGAAGAAACCGCCGGTCCGTAAATAACACTGGGACATTCAGTCAACCTCGAATGGACTCGGAGCAGCGATGGTGCGTTATTTTTTCGCTAACTGGCTAGTTGGATTTATCGCGATCCGCGCTCCTTCCGCGAGCGGTACTATATGTATCACGCGCTCTGCTCCTCTTATAGATCGAAGCATAACAAGCTCTCTCTCTATCAGTTTCCTGTTTCACGATCGTTCTCCATAGACCGGTCGAACGAACCCCCTACCTGTCTAGTATCGAACAGTTTTACACCGGGTCTCAACTACTTATTCGTATGTATTTTATATATATATATATATATATATATATATATGCATACAACATGTCGTTGATTGTCACATCGTGTTGTTACAGTTTTTTTTTTTTTTTTGAAACGACTCGATCATTCCTATTAACAACCGATCATACTGTTACGTAGAAAATATAGAAGTAATTGTAATATGCAGAGTGTCTGGTATGTGCGGTGTTGAGTTTGTACTCTTTCTCTCTCTCTCTCGGCATATCCCTTTATCGTCTGTGATAACGAACGTCTGTGAAAATAATCATTTCGCGTCGCGTTGACTCGTGTCCAAGTTGAAGATCGTGGTACGAAATGTGTACTTTTCGCTTAAAGATCGGTATTTCGCAACGATAACAAGATAAAGATTCAGCCTTCCGTTGGAACAGTGATTCGTAAGTGAGCGGTTTTCTTCCTAATTTTTTTTTTTTTGTAGGAGTATCGAGATGTTACTGTCAAGCGCTTGGTTCGAAATAATCGCGGCGGCTCTTTTGACGATATTGATCTTTGCCACTAGTTATCGGCCAGCTTGGTGGTTCTGGACCGGTACCTCTCACAAAGCCAAGGGTAAGTTTTCCGAAGCTCTTTTTGAAATAAAAATCTTTAGTGAGGTTCTCACATTACAGTGGAACTTCATTTTTATGGACTCTGTTTATTGGAAGGGAAATTCAGTCGTTGCTCGATTAAACGAACTCTTGTTGGTTGAACGTACTTATTTAAATTCTGATTATCTGAATGAAAAAATTACTGAAAAAAAAGAGGGAATCACTGAAGTTTCCGAAGCTCTTTTTGAAATAAAAATCTTTAGTGAGGTTCTCACATTACAGTGGAACTTCATTTTTATGGACTCTGTTTATTGGAAGGGAAATTCAGTCGTTGCTCGATTAAACGAACTCTTGTTGGTTGAACGTACTTATTTAAATTCTGATTATCTGAATGAAAAAATTACTGAAATAGAGAATCACTGAATCTTCTTGTGGTATGAACTTTAAATGTACGTAGAAACTGATTATCCTGCAACAAGTTCCACTATGTATGAAAATAAATTACTACGCTCACGGATGGTGCTAATCAAATAGGAAAAATAGGAAGAGCAGACATGTATAACACTTGCACGCGCGGTTATAACTTGTTACTATACAACACAAGCATAGTAATGCGCGTTTTCTTGAACGCAACGATGTGTTCAAGTAATTGCGTGCGAATTCAGGAGAAAAGTTGGAAGAAAAATGAAATGCCTCGTGTATAGGCGGCCTTCAATTTGAAACGATGTGCCTCTCTAAGCTCGAATCTCACGATTCGGCGCGACCTTGACACCTCGCGTGTTCTTCAACCTTGAAAACCTCATGCTCTTACATTTATGCTTGAGAATTTATTGCTTAGAAACACTACAAACTTCCAACCTCTAGAGCAATTCGTTCGTTAGAACTTTTAAAATCCTTTACTCCGTTCTTGAGTATTACTATTTCCTCACTTTGAATATTGCTTGGGTCATTTAAATGTATAACATTTAACAACATTTCATACGGAAGATAAGCGTTTGAACGCTGTTGCATGTATTTCCTTGTCTTTCGCGTGGCATTTTTATGCAAAACTGAAATTAAATTGAAATATCTCTCGAATTAATAATTTTTGGAGATTAATATCTTCTCGTAGAGAAATGATGCGTATCGCTCAATGATTGAACATGTGATTCCATTTGAAAGATTGAAGTTAACTTTCATAAATCCTCTAGACATCCATAAGAAGTAATTAATAACAAATCAGAATATATTCACCACGTTGTGTTCACAGTACCAGCTAGTGAGGAAAAGCATGATAAAAAATGTCAAAAAACAGTATCCAATGTACCAGGACCGTATGCTTTGCCGATTTTTGGAACTAGATGGATTTTTTCGTATATCGGTTCCTACAAATTGAACAAGATTCACGATGCTTACAGAGGTAAGGAAGTTTGGCCCTCATCTACGCGCGACGTCGGTTTTGTTTGGAATTTTGTGGATCGAATAACGAAATCGGGTACGTTATGCATTCCAACATAACAACCGATTGTTTCTCATTCAAGAATAGATTTGCACCGACGATACGGAGCGTTGTGCAAAGAGGAAGCATTGTGGAATATCCCTGTGATCTCTGTGTTCTCGCGTCAGGACATTGAAGCTATTCTCCGCCGAAACTCCAAGTATCCACTTCGTCCTCCGCAGGAGGTCATATCCTATTATCGGCAGACACGTCGGGATCGTTACACGAATCTCGGTTTGGTTAATGAGTAAGCAGCTTCTCGTACAATGACGAACATTTTTTTCCATGCTCGTTATGCGTGCTCATATCTCGTACGCGTAATTTCATAATTAGAAGAAGGGAAATTTTTACGGTAAAGTTTCCCTCGCAGAAACGTTCAACATCATTTCAACGTGTTTCTTTTTCTTTTTTTTTTTTACGATCTATTTTCTTCTTACCTTTTTAATTTTACATTTCCCAAAGAGAACGTGTGATTGAATTTCTCAGTTTCTGATCCGTTGATCAAAAGCAGGCATGATCATTTGAACAGCGTGCCCTTTGGGAGAATGTAAACGTTCTTAAAGGAATCAGATAAGTCGTTGGATAGGAAAGACAAAAAGGAATTCTCAAACTAATAGGGTTAAAGTAGTAAAGCACTACATTTGTATGGAGGAACGAGAAGAACGCCATTAATTTAAACGAACGTATAACTCGATAGGCAGGGGCAAACGTGGCACAATCTTCGAATAGCTCTTACGTCAGAATTGACGGGCGCTAGCACTGTCCTTGGTTTCTTCCCGGCCCTGAATGTCGTCGCCGATTCGTTCATCGAGTTGATTCGTCGACGAAGAACGGGATGTAAAGTGACAGGTTTCGAGGAGCTTGCTTACAAAATGGGACTCGAAAGTAAGATCTATATCACTTTTTGATAGCGATTATGTCGCACGTTGTTTCTAACAGAGGATTTCATTCTGATCTAGGCACCTGCACTTTGATCTTGGGCCGACATTTGGGCTTTCTAAAGCCAGATTCCAGCAGCGAACTCGCCACGAGATTAGCGGAAGCTGTCAGGATACACTTTACGGCATCGCGGGACGCCTTTTACGGACTACCGCTGTGGAAATTGTTACCAACTTCCGCGTACAAGCAACTGATAGAGAGCGAAGATGTGATATACAAGTACGTTGAAAGCGATATCACACGAATACGAGTAGACTCCCCCTATTTATTTATAGCTAAACGCAGATTTTACATCAAATTTCACGTTTGCTCTTGATTTTTAAGTTTCATTTAAGTTCATTGCGAACCACATGTTCGTACCTCTATTAAAATTACTTGTAGCATCAAGATATTCATAGTTTGATGGTATTGGCAGATTTGATATATTAATGATCTGAAAAGCCATTAAAAATTGTTGAACACCAATGCTTAGATGTAAAGTCCGGTTATTTTTTTTTTTTTTTTTTTTTTTATTTATGACTGATAATGAGTTATCGATTGCTTTATGTCAAAGTCCATTATGATGTTATGGAAAAAAATCATAATCTATTTCTACGACGATCATTGACCGGGAAAAGTGAAACCGATGAGAGAAAGTCTACCGTAAATTAAAAATTCAATTCGTTCTCAATGCAAATTATCTGCTTTCAGCATTATCTCGGAAATCGTTGAAGCCACTATAGTGGAGAAGCGAAACGATGCTAAGGATGAATCGGTCGAGGCTGTTTTTCAATCTATTCTAAGGCAGAAGAATCTCGATATACGCGACAAGAAGGCGGCTATCGTTGATTTTATAGCAGCTGGTATACACACGGTAAGAGCATGTTATGCGATTTTTTTTTCACTGCATTTCCATGCAGCTTTTGTTGTTATTTTTACTCGTTACTTACCTTCTCACGACTATGTGCAACAGCTAGGAAACACTTTGGTATTCTTGTTCGACTTGATCGCGCGCAATCCAGACGTGCAAGCTAAACTTTATGAAGAGGCGTATTCATTGGCACCGTCTGGCTGCGATTTAACGATCGATGATTTACGTCAAGCGAAGTATCTTCGCGCATGTATCACCGAATCGTACAGGTAAATTTCGTAAATTTGCCTGTTTCATTTTCAATGAAATTCTAACGACGTTTAAATTGATGGCTTCGTTATGTTGTTTCGCATTTAGAATGATTCCAACGACAACTTGTATCGCTCGCATTTTGGACGAATCCATCGAACTCAGTGGTTATCATCTTACTACAGGAGTAAGTGTAATAGTGTTATAGTGTTATAATGTAATATGTTATAGTGTTAATTACAATCTCTTTTCTCCTTTTCTTTGCTTCTCTTTCTCTTATTCGGAGATCATCGTTGAATGTTTCTCTTCTAGACTACGGTGATTTTACACACTTGGATAGCAGGTTTGGATAAAGAGAATTTCAAAGCTCCAAAAAAATACTTGCCGGAAAGATGGCTGACTCCTATTAGCCCTCATTCGCCGTTATTGGTCGCGCCTTTTGGAACTGGAAGAAGGATATGTCCGGGCAAGCGATTTGTGGATCTCGCGTTGCAGCTTATTTTGGCAAAGGTTTGTTTTGCACATTTTGAAATGTAAACGGTGTTTGATATACTGCGACGTTTAATCGTGGGATTCCATTTTTTTTTCTTCTTCTTCTTTTTCTTCTCGTAGATCGTACGGGAATTCGAGATCATCGTAGACGAAGAGCTTGAGTTACAATTTGAATTTATTCTCGCGCCGAAGGGACCGGTCTCTTTTGGCTTCCGTGATCGTTCTTAAGAAGATACAACAAAACTGATGTTTAAATATTACCGAAATCTTTTATAATTCTTTCATTGCCGATCATGAAATGATTTAATGCTGTAAGTAATTTTTGTTTCTTCAATTCCGGATATTTATCGTAATATTTCCTTATGTTTAATTGCGCGGGCGCGTTGATTTTGAAATATCGTCTTGTTCTTGGATTACGTAGATGTTCGAGTTTCTCCTACATCTTCGTGGATCTTCAACAAGAACAAGGCGATTTCGAACACACGATGTGAAATGACGTTGCCGTTCTGTTTCGGTATTAAAAATCTTCTTTTCTGAATAGAGTTACATGATATTTTATTTATTTTTTGTTATCAATGACAACCGCGCGTGTATCGCGCGAGTTCAATTAATTATTAGTGATCTCCTATGGTACACGTTGTCGTGTAATTGCATTTCAAAAAGACTGAGAATAATTATTCCGTACAATTAGCTAATGTAGATGATCGATACAAACGATATAAGTTATTTCTTGCATTATTTCGTTGTTCATAATTCGACAATTATGACAATTATTCGCGAACGATTTCACGCGAATACGAATTTACATTTAATGAACATTTACTTACATACCAGCAAATACAGTTTTCATGACGCAGAGACTTCTGCAAAGCGTAACGCCATGTATATTGTATTTCCATTCCAATGGTTGGCGATATATGTATAGATTACCTTACAATAGTCTTCGTTTCTTTGAATTTTCAACAATTGCACTAATTGTATTTTAGTACAAAACTAACATCATGAATATTAAGTTACCGTGAAAGCTTCTAATGCTTTTCAATCCTTCACATTGAAATATGATACTGCTACTGAACATTCGACTGACATGAAACGAGCTTAAAATGTTATCTCTTTGTTTGTGTGTTTGTGTCAAAAAGAACCACTTAACGTTACGAAAACTCTGACAAGTAGCGTATACAATATTGCCAACAGTTATTAATACACGTAGGCATGTCGATCAACATTTTTCACAGTGTCGTTATTTAACCAAATTTTTGATACTTCTCGGTAGATTAGGGATGGAACCTTTATTCACACTTGCGGCGGTCGGTCTCATAAAACTGTGACTTCTCGTTCCGGTTCTCGGATGAATTAACTTACTTTTGGTAGCCGACGACGAACTCTTTTCAACGTTTACACGATTTAACGGCAACGATTGTGGTCCCATGCTACTGCCGCTTCCGCTGCTGCTACTACGCGAAGAGATTGCGCGTCCTCTGTTCCCTTTTTGCACATCGTTGGTTGACTGAAAACACGGTAGTTTAGTTTAATTTAATTTAATTTATTTCTAAAGTGCATCGTGCGGAGTAAGCAGCAATAAGATGAACAAAATGACGAAGAGCACAATCAAAATTGGGCATAAAGACGTAGAGAAAAGTAAAATGTGATAAGAATATAGAGCAAATAGTTTGCGTTGAATAAGCAAGTGAAATGTTAAGCTAATTCAATTCAGTTTAAGCTCGCAATTTTTGAAAGCATTCAGGGAATAAAAAGAAAAGAAGAAAAAAATAGATTGAGCGAATGAGATTCTGGTCAGGATAAAAGACATCAAAGATTGGGTCAGGATAGAAGACATCTAAATGTGCATGGAATAGTGAACAGGATGTCCGAAGTGAATAAAGAAGAAACATTAAAGTTAGTTAGCTTAGTTTTCTAAGGAAATTTTATAAAAATGGCATAAAAATCGAAAGTCAATGCTCACCCCGAGAGACCTGCGAACTGTTCTCGCTGTCGGGCCGACGCTGCTTCCGCTGCTGCTACTTCTGCTGGCAGGTATTCTAGTAACCGTTGCTCGTGGATTCGTTCGTCGTTTCTCGTTGGCTTTCGGCGGTAACGGGCTGTGCGACGAGCTCTTTCGCAGATCGTTGGTCAACGCGCAAATCGCCGACGTGTAAGTACGAAGTGGCGCGTGATTCGGGACTAAATTTCTCACGGTGTTCACCGACGTGGCGCTGTTTAAAGAACTCCGCGAACTACGAAGGCTGCTTCTCGATCCCGAGCGTTCCACCTCGTTTCTCCACTGATGGCTGTTCGATTGGTACGTTAGATTTGAGTTACGTTGCATCGACTCGGCCGCCTTTCTCGCAGCAACGTCTCGCTTCAAAGCGTTCGTCCGTTTCGGAAGGAAGCTGGATTTCTCGGCGGCGTGATGTTTCATCGAGCTCGCTCGTTTCTCGAATCCCTTCGAGACCTTCGATGGCGACGGCGACGACATCGTTTTCGTCGTCGTGCTTCGTATCGACTTTCTTGGATCGTGGCCAGCCGCTTGGACGTGATCGCGAACCGGAAGATGATTATCGGTCTCGGAGTAACGTAACTCGGCTGGCGAGCAACGCGTCGAGTCGTGAGTGTCCGTCTCGTAATTTCCAGATGATGTCTCTTGGCTGAGGGTCTCCGAGACCAAGCTTTGCGTTTCCTCGAAACCTTCGTCGTTCATCTCTTGGTCTCGAGTCTTTCCGGAAGGGTGCAGCAAAGGACAAGAGGTGGAGGTAGTAGTGTTGGTGACATTTATATCAGGCGGCGCGAACTTGGAATGGAATAGCGAGCCGTCCGTGTTGAATCGCACGGGTTGTATCCTGCTTTGGTTTTGAGGCGTCGTGTCAGGCCGTTTATCGTGATAAATCTCGGCGTTAGATTTGCCTTCTTGGCAACGACTCGAATCGATGTTGGCCAGATCGATTTCGTCGTTCGTTGATTTCTTCTTGCCGCAAGATCGGGATTGTTGATTTCCAGACACCGTGACGTTTTCACAGTCGTTCACTTGGCTCGGTGGATTGTTAGCCAATCTGATCGCTTCTTTCACTTGACTAGGATCGATCATGCTTCTCTGTCGTTCGCGACTAGTTACTGCTCTTTCCGGCAGGACGGTCAACGAGGTGTCTCGAGGTCGAGACTCGTGCATCACGGGGCTGAGAACTGTATTGGTCACGGCAACCACGGCCGATGGTTGACTTATCGGTAGTCTCGAGTTTCGGTGCGCCAATGGTCGCGACAATCGTTGAAGATCCTCGCCAGAACGAGTGATCTCTGCCAACGCCGTGTCGATATCGAACGAACCCGACGATTCTGCCTGCCTCTGCTTCGATTTATCTTGCCAATCGGAGGATATAGAATTATCGTTTCGTTCCTCTTCCGACAGTGGCAATGTGTGTGGACGTTCAGCTACAGCAGCTTTCCCTTCCACCTCGACGTCGATCGTTGATTCCTGTTTCGGGTCTTTCTCCGCCGTGTCTTGATTCTTTTTGTACCTTCGCGTTCGCCTTGCCGCCGAATAACGATCGAAATTACCTGAAACGATTGATAATGTTGCGCAACGGTAACAAAATTACCGTTCTGCGCTACTTACCTATTCCGAAGTCGGCGTTGTTGCTCGCGTTTTTCGGCATCGGATTCTTAAAATCTCTGTTTTGAAAGGAGCTGCTGCAACGCTCCCTTTTACATGGCTCTTTCTCAACCGGCTTCACCTCCTTCGGCGGACTGAATAGCTTTCTGGTTGCCGGTGGTGTTTCTATATTATCGGAATCGATCTCTATCTTGTCGATCTTCTCCTCGTCAACGCCCCTCTTCAGTTTCGAAAATCTCCGTGGCCCGGTAGGTTGAGAATCGCCGCAAGGTTGCCGTAAATAAATCGTTAATTCATCCTGCGAGCCCGGACTTACGGTGTCGGTGACCTTGTTCTTTTTCCTCTCTTCCTCTTTGATCGACTGTGACGTTAAAAAAGAAAAAAAAAAAAAACAACAAGTTTAAAATCATTTTCTTTTCGTTTGCAAAAGACGAGTGATTGATGTTCAATTTTTTTTTCTTTTTTTTCTAAGTATATCAACCTGTAAGGTGCTAGAGGTTAACACATTCTCTGTGCTGAGTCTCGATCTTAATCTACGGGAATAACGGGGGTCAGTCTCTTCCATGCTATTTGGTACGTTTAGGCTCGACTTCCGCCAAGGAGATTTGTCCTTTTGCGATGGATGCGTCTCCGCTTCTAAAACAAATTCGAAAGTCAAATTGGAAATTAAACTCGACATTTATCAGACACTTTTTACAAATGACAAAAGAATTTGGTAGAAGTGATAAATATGGCGATAATATGACAGAATGAACCTTCGATAGCTTCCATCGTGCGCATTACGTCTGTCTTTTCCACGGACGGGCGCCAGTCGTAAACTTCCGAGTATGTGTCTTGAATGGAACCACCTTCGACTTGGGTGTTCATCTTGCTTTCGTTTTCTGCGTGCGAATGCAATTGAAGATCGAATTATCGTTAGAAGGGAACGTGTGTACGCGTATATAAATATCGTATAAATATTTACCAGAGTCCTCGTAGGATCGTCGATTCGCATTGTGCAGCTGTTTTGCTTTTCTCTGAAGCTCCTCACCCGCACGTTCTTCCTTTTCGTTCTCCGACAACCATGCCTCGATTTTTTGCCGCCATGCTTTCCTGTTGCACGAATGTGTATGTAAGAACACTCGATGTACATTTACCGAGCACATGCATCATGCTTGATTCGTTAGGACCGAGAACATAGCGAGCAAGTTTCAATCTTCTATCCCTATTGACTACGAGCAGATTAGCAGTCGAGCTGAATAGTGAGCTGACGAGTTAGCTACTCTCTGCATTTGTCTCAATGAATTTCTTTTCTCAGTTTTCGCGATCGAAACGCAGCCACTATGTTCTTTGAGAGTGTGCTTAGAGTTATCGCTTACCCCGCAGGTTTCGTTTCTTCCTCGTGCAAGAAAGGTTTGCTCTCGATCAAAGGCGACGGAGAACTTGGCCTTTCGCGATCGATCGAGAAATCGGCGTTCAGTAGATCGCTTCTGCGAGAATGACCGCGTGCTCTTCTCGCCCACGAACGATCTGACGAAGGAGGGAAATTAGAATGAAACGAACGAAAGATCTCAAAGGAATTTCGCGTGTTTGGCAAAGGGATTGGTTGTACCTAGGCTGCCCCATGATTTTCTCTCACGAGTGCCGTCTTGTCCCGACGTTCTCAAAAAATCCATTAGATTACCGTCGTCGTCCTCGCTTGGTATCCGGCTTCTTCGACGACGAAGGGTACCATTCGGCGTGACATCTGCGGATGTGAGAGAAACAGAATGCGTTACAGGGGGGGGAAAAAAAGAAAGGATATGTCGCGCGTGATCGTAGAATAAAAACTGAGATACCTGGTGAGTACGTCTCTTCCTTGGTAGATTGCTGGTCGGCAATTCCACCGGAACAAGAACCTAAACGTCGTCGAATACTGGGCGATCCGGTTATCGAGACATCTTCGTCGGAAGTAACACCACCATTTTGCAGTCGTTTGATCTGAATCAAGAATGAGAAAGAAGTCGAGAAAGAAATTGAATATCGTTGTTTCGATTTTCGCTGGAAAATTGATAGTTAGCATGTATATTTATGTATACCTTAGCGTCGCCGCGACTGTAATTTCTTTGAGGTAAACCGCTGGCAAGATCGAAAGGATCATAACCAATTAAATTGTATTCGGATTCGGAGATTGGCGCCTCGATTTGTTGGCTATTACTGGTCACTGTAACATTCGGGTAAAACGGCATTCGATAAGAATGAATCAGCAGTTCAAAGGGGGAAACAGTGAATTTTTATGCATTTACGAATAATTTTCAAGTGCAAAATTGTCCGGAATAACGTGAAAAAATCCACAGTGTGGGGCTTTCTATAACGTAAAACAATTCCATTTTTTTTTTCTTTTTTTACTTATATTCTTAGAAACATGAATTTGCATGAAAACCCGCAGTTCAAAGATCACACATATATAATCGACATCACGTACGTAATCGTTTTTTAGCCAAAAGTTGTTCTTCTCGTTGCTTGCGCCTCGCCAATACCTGTTCCTCTTGAATTCTGCGTCTCTCGTTTTCCGCGACTGCTTGATTGAATTTCTGACAAAATTGATGGAATACCTTGAAGCATTCCTCGATCTTGAAAGTGTTGCTGTCCTCGCAGAAGAATTCGGCGAGCGATCGCCTTAACGTTTCGAGTTCTTCCATGTCTCGTTTTAACTGGCTCATTTCTTGTTCCGCTATCTACAACACGAACGTTAGATTAATAAAAACTCTCCCGACGCTTTCGATGGTTTTCCTAACGTTTTTCTCCTTTTCCCTTTTTTTTTCTTTTTTTCTTTTTTTTTTTTTTTTTTTTGTTTGTTTGCTTTACCAACCAAATAATCATTAAAGACGCGATACCTGCAAAAATTGTGCCATCTGTTCCTGTATGTCGGTTTCCGTCGAAGGAAAATTAATCTGTGCCTTGATTTTTTTGATCTTTGTGTCGAGTGCGTTAAATTCGTTGTTTAATTGCTCCGTTGTGGTCCTGCGTACCACGAACACACACCACACAGGACAAAGGATAAAAGAGAGAACGTTTTAGCTGTTTAAATCTGAGTAGATCATTTATCGCTTGGCAACTTACTTCGTGGCAGCGTCCAGAGCGGTCATACTCTTCGCGAAATCCAGCAAATCCTTTCTCTTTCTTTCGGCTTGCTACGGGGTGGGCACGAAACGTTCGAACATAAACTAGAAATGAGAACGCGGAAGAAACGGAAGAAACACGAAGATTATATACGTTACCAGAGCTACGTAATGTATGAGATTCATTCCTGGCTTATTCGCTCGAATTTCGGTTAACTTTTGCAAAGATGATAACTTTACTCCGGCTGCGTTTCCAGCGTAACCGCCCTGTATACATACACGACGATGCGTGTCAATTATGCTGTCTGTCTGCACGTATGCGCAACTGAATTTTCAAACAAACACGAATCTGTGTTTGTTCCATTCGTACCGAATTGAGAAAATTTCCAGCGACCAGAACCATGTACAACACCTCCTGAAGCGGTTTGTTCGTCATCAAGTCATCGCCAGCTAGGATCATCGAATTGATACTTGGCTCTAAGTAGCTCATATTAGCAGCGAATTCTTCCTTCAACAGCATGCATTCTATGCGTAGTTTGTAACTACGGCGAGAAAAGGAGGAATACGTTTGTCAAATTTTCCATGTAAATCTAAATCTAAAAATTAGATTAGGGAGAACCGCGCGTTCAGAATGCAGCTCCTTCCTTTCTTACTTTGGCACTTGAACTAGCTGCAGGAAGAATTTCTCGGCATTTCCGAGCTTCGACTTGTCTCCGTCGAAGCTCTTGAGCATTTCCAGTTCGTCTACCTCCGGCAGAATCTTTAGAAGACCGCGTAATTTCTCAGCTCCGATCTCGTCGTGACTGCCGTCCTTTATAAGCCGAATAATATCTTCGTTCGAACTGTGGAAATCATTGGAAATCGTTTCTCAATATTTCTCTACTCCTACCTTTTCGGTTCGATTGCTCGAACGACAACGGGTTGCTCACCTTCGAAACTGCTTTAAGAATATATTCACGTTCAAACTCCTCTTGCCATCGAGAAGCGCGATCTGAGAAAGAGACAAGTGCAGATGAAATGTAAGAGAAAATTCATCCGAGAGAGAGAGAGAGAGAGTTTACTTCGCGTTAACACAAATAGATGTGAATACGTAGCAAGTACTACCTCGGTTGGTTCTCTACGCCGTTTCTCAGCATCCGAGTTTCCTCCATAGGATGAACACGAAGTAGCTGGCAATACCGGGGGCACTTGCTGACAAAACAGCCCTTCCATTTCTGCCCAATCTATATCCGCCATAGGTGAGTTTTGATGCTCATCGGCAACTAGGGACCAAATGTTGCGTTTTCCAATCACCTGGTCGTCAGCCACGTTGTGAAACAAACATAAATATAATCATCAAACAAGAAAATGTGTCGCTTGAAAATTGGAAAGCTAACTTAATTAACTCCAGCGTCTTGCGCTGCGAATGGAATTTCAGCCACGCCACCACGTCGAGAACTTTTCTCTCCCAAAATTGCGATATTTTCTCAGTTTCAAGTATATACATACATATATATTTAAATATAACCCAGGCAAAACAAATAATAAATTTATTACTTCTCAGTGTAATAATTCCTATCCGCGACGAATTATCGTACGCTCTACGTTTGCTCACTCGTTATGGTCCGCGAACCGGTTGCCAGCAAGCAAGAGAGGCTAGAGAGGCGAGAACCTTTTTCCCAACGACTGTCGGCTGTTTCCAACTCGTAAGAGACCTATTGTCCCTGAAGAAGGAATCACCTTGTGATTGGGTATCTTGTTCCAATTGATCGTTTTCATTTTTGCCTTGGGGGTGGGTATTTCCTGTTGCGGCAGCAGCCTCGCGTGATTATTCGCCGGCTCGGGGGTTGGTACTCGCGCGACCGGCAACGCGTGCAACGGCGGTGGCACTGGCGGTGGATCCATCGAGGCATCGGTGTACGTAACGTTGCCGGTGAAAAGTGGCGGAGGCGGGGGTGGTGGTAGAACACGGCTTTGATGACTCGATGAACCTGCGCCTGATGATGGATCAACAGGAGGAACAGGAGGCGGAGGGGGTGGTGGCAAAGGTGGTAGAGGTGCTGTCGGATTGTTCACCGGCAACGACGCCTTTCGTGAAGTTCCGCACGTTTGTTCGGTGCCTCGACAGTGGCAGCAAAGATTCGTCTGGAAAACAAGTTTCTCTTTTTTATTCTCTTTCTCGAATGCTTGTCGCGAAAAAAAAAAAAAAGAAAAAGAACGGGTGACACTGGTGGTAGGTCGGATTTTGAGACCGCGAAAAATCCAACAATGCGTAGAACGCACGTGATGCGTAAATATAAATAAAACGTCGAAAATATAACTAGAATTATGAATTTGCATCAAAAATCCGCGGTCCAACGATTTTAGATCTCGGGTGAAATTCCAGAAGTGAATGGTTTTCACCTGAAGACTAGGCGAACGTAACAATTTGGTAGCGTCCTCCCGATTCTCCAACAGCGTTGCTCTGTGAACCAACGTTTCTGCGGTGTCCCATGCTAGATCGCTGGCAGCATCTTTCGGATCCAGCCGTAACAGATGCTGGAGTATACTCAGAAACGGTATTTCTTGCGGAGTATCTGCGATCTGAGGTAAACACCGAAGTAATAAGAATGTTCCATGATGCGAGAAGCCTGCTTGAAAAAGAAAAAAAAAAAAAAAAAAAACTCTGCTAGCAGTATCAAGTATTCTTACTTGTCCAAGAATCGCGTAGAAGACGTCCACGTGGGAAGAAAGATCAATTCCAGGCGGTCCGTGATTCGACAGTTCCTCGTCGGTCTCTCGTTGATCGTCGAAGACATCCAGTTGCACTCTCAGATCCGGCGCGTGGCTTTTCCTGTAAGAATAATCGTGTCACCTTCCTGATCCGGGTACATTTTAAGCCCTTACGTAGAGCTGTTCGCTCTATTTTCGTCTCGCTCGACACACATGCGTTTCCTCTAGAATTTCTATTCCTCTATTCTCTACTAATTTTCCATTCTTCTTGATTCCCTTACTTTCGCCGTTCGACCCTATCGCTCGTGCTTTCTTTCGTTCGGCTGATTTTTCATCCGAGACAAAGTGGAGTGGACGCGATGTGTTCTATGACAACCTAGTTCCAAGTCGATTCCTCTTATTTGACAGGTATTATTGTTACACGGTAGAATCATTGTACATGTTAACACGTATGATCAACGAATCCAATGAAATGAAAATTTAAAATCATTAGCGCACGTTAGTGATAAATCGAACGAAACGAGTTAACAGTTGTTTCTACGGAGGAATTCAATTTCGATTATTTAGACGGAAGCGATGAAAATGACTGATCAATTGTTACAGATTAGTAGCAATTTCTTCGATTAACAATCGGTTTCCAGACGAAAAGTTATATTGAGCTAACAATCTTGTTTAAGAGATATCCTCCAGAAGAATTCGATTATTTGAACGACACGCAAAGGATAAACGTTGCTAGATTGTAGATTAATAGTAATTCACTACGTTGTTACAGATCGGTAGTAATTTACTCGCTTCGAACACAATGATTTTCCCTTACCGATGACACCGTCGATATAATTAAAATATCGATAATCACTGTATCTATGATTATTCAGGAGTTCTAACTCGAACGGACAGAATCGTTTCGTACGAGAATGAAAAATTAATAAAATCTAGGATAATTTCACTTTACACCAAAGCACTGTATTGTAACGAGATGCTTGAGACGGTGGCGGCAGGTTCTTTAAATTGTTCCGCTCGCAATCGATTCGCGTGATTCGTCGGCGTAAAAGACGAATGAAAAATTCTCGATGAAAAAATTGTGAAATTTTAAACGATCTCGGCGAGCGTGCAACGAGAAATGAATATTCAAACGAATGGAGAAGTGCCACAAGTGATCGTTCCAGCCCGCTGGTAACAGCTATAGCTGCATCTCCTCATCGCGGCACGAGCTTACTCGCAGAGAGTTAATTCGGTCTTTTCTCTCTCTACCTTCGAGCCGCGTATTTCGATTCTTCGTTTTTTCCCTTCGCGCTTCTCCGTTTCGCGTGAACGTTCTTTCGCTTTCGCGCGCAAAATTCCCCCGTCGTCTCTTCGGTTTCCTTGTTCCCCTCTTTTGTTTTTCTCTTATTTCCCTACTTCGTCATCGTTCAATCGCGAGAAAAATGGTCAATTTTTATGAGAAATTGGGGAATAATGAAGAAACAATAAGTTTGAATATATATATGGATATACGCTCAACAGTCACTTAGGTCACCTTTTATCTTGAATATTCAATATTTATCGTAGATGATAAAAATTTTGATATGACACGTGCATCTTGTAATACGGTTTATTTATACAAATATATTTCATCTTTCTAGTACAAATATAGTACCTGCCCTATGACTTTTTGGGTATACCGATATAACTTACGCGGATCGCATTTCTACAATTCATTTTCATTAATAGTTTACGGATTAGATTAAGTTTCTGCCGAGTAGCGTTCCACTTTTATATTTCGTATTTTGTATCTTTAAATATTTTTTACGTTCACGTTGACACGTGATAATTCGCTCAGTCTATTTGATACAAATACGTTGTTTGACAAGTTGTTCGGCGAGATTGGCAAGAATTCGAAGTGTGTAAAATGTATGACGTAAAGAACAAAATACGAAATATAAAAGTGG